>JAFMTC010000090.1:524271-616619 GCA_018845635.1 Nicrophorus orbicollis | reverse complement strand
AATGAGCGCACGGATCTCAGCTTTCCAACGAATCTAGTGACAACTGCATGCGATGAAAGGTTCGTCTGCAATCAAAGAAACACCAATTTTCATTACATTTTTCTTCGATTACTCGACTATTGCGCAACGCACGTGAAGCTTTGTTGGTCCAAAATGAGCGCACGGATCTCAGCTTTCTAACGAATCTATTTGCATCTTCGTACGATGAAGGGTTCATCTGTAATCGAAGAAATACCAAATTTCATTGCGTTTTTCTTCGATTACTCGACTATTACGCAACGCATGTGAACCATTAATGGTCCAAAATGAGCGCACCTATTTCAGCTTTCCAACGAATCCATTACGCAACGAACGTTGATCAAAAAAAGTGTTGAAAACTTGATACCCCTGCATGTGTTAGCCCGCATTGGCTCAATAATCTGGTTCCTCATTCATCAAATCACCTGCTCTTTAAGTTTTATTTTATGTTTAGTGCAATATATTTTTTAAAAGCACTTAAAGTCATAAAAAAGTAATTTACTTTAAAAAATAATTTCATTAAACAAAGAATATGAATATGAAATCATGTACAAAAATTTAAATAATACGGGTATACAACCAAATTCACATTATTATGTTTTGGTTCCTCATTGCTTTCATTATTGAAATAAAAAATAACCTATAATAATGGAAGAGGTAATAAATCCTAGACAAACACATAATATTAATGATCTGTTTAATAAAAGAAAATATCTGAAAGTATGTGCCCCAATGGTCAGATATAGTAAGTAAGTTTTGGTCTTCAAATCATCAAAAACCAACAAGATAATCAATGATCGCTCTTCTTCTCAGATTGCAATTCCGAACATTGGTCAGGCAATATGGATGTGATTTATGTTTCACCCCCATGATACTTGCAGATTCCTTCTGCAAAAGCTCACACGCACGACAAAATGAGTTTACAACAAATGCAGGTAAAGTGGCCTTGTTTATCACAACTGTTATAGTAATATGTGTGTGTTGTCTTATTAGATGATGGTCCACTGATTGTTCAATTTGCTGCAAACACGGTTCACGAATTCGTTGGAGCTGCATATATGGTTGCACCGTAAATATAAGCTAACAAATGTAATTGATTGAAAACAGTATGGTAATGTTACAGTTACTGCGATGGAATTGACTTGAACTGTGGATGCCCACAGCGATGGGCTAGACAGATGGGATTGGGATGTGCTATGCTCGATGATCCTGAAGTCATTAGCAATATAATCAAGGAATGCAGGAACACCATTCCAAAACAGTTTTCTGTATCTGTTAAGATGAGAATATTGAATGATGATAAGTATGTAGTTGCTTAGTGTTAATTAATATTCTCTAATTCCGATTTATTTAGGAAAACTGTGGATTTGTGTCGACAGTTCGAGCATGCAGGAGCAACTTTCTTGAGCGTTCACGCAAGAACGGCAAGTCAATCGACAGGAGACATAAACAGGAACGTTCTGAAATTGATCCAAGAAAGTGTGCACTGTCCGATCGTTGCGAACGGCGGAGTGACGAGTTTAAACGAATGCGAAGAATTAGCGTTAGAAACTGGATGCAAAGGTAAGTTCTGTTTATTGAGGAAAAAAATACATTTTACGATTCCTCTCCAGCTTCCGGTTCTGGCTCTTCGTCTAACGATTCGTGGTCAAATTGACCGGGGACTTTGCGCTTGAGAAATTCGTGTTTCTTTTCGGCAAAATCGAATATCAAATATGCCAGTGTGAAAGGCGGAACTATGTATATAGCCTCATCAAGACATCTTCTTATGGTTCTTGGTACTCCAGCGGAAATCGCGTTGGCGAAAGCTCTCTGTTCGAACGGTGATAATCGGTACGTGATGATACCTCGCAGTTTGTACAATTCGCCAAAACCGTGACCCATTTCGACGATATAATTGACAAATAATTAAACCAACTCGATTAATTTTCTGACGGCAACCTCAGCGATTATGTGCAATATACAGTTTATATAAATATACTGTATATTTCCATTGGTTACGAATTAATGAAATATGAGCATGGTTTCTAGGAAACCTACTCTATTTTAAGTTATGCTGATATTTATTATCACAAGCCCCTGATACAAATGTGAAAACCTTTCGTTTTTAATACAAGAAAGTATTTATAGTTATCTTTTATTCAGACAGATTTTTTGGACAAAGAGTAAAAATATATGGTATTCTAAGAGATAAGCTTCAAAGAGATAATAATTGAATCATATGTAATAATATTAATGATTTTATGTTTCAGGTGTTATGGTTGCAAATTCCCTATTGACGAATCCCATGTTGTTTTCGGGTGCAAGCAAACCAACATTGAACTGCGTCCAAAAGTGGATCAACATCTGCTACAACAGCACCGTTCCAATGAGCGGTTACTCGGAAGTGACGGAGCCGAAAATCTCTTCTAGACCTCTGAACCTGAATTTCCACTGCTTCCATCACCATCTGGTGTTCATGCTGGAGAAAATCTTACCGAAATACAAACGCCGAGTATTTAACAAGTTGAAGGAATTCGACGATGTCCTTGCGTTCCTGGACTCCGAGTTACTGCTGAAGCCGCAGCTGTACGATGTGGATACCTTTAAGAATAGTTACAATTTAAAACTGGATTACAAGAATACGTATTCGGTGTATACGAGGCTCAGAGATATAAATGCTTGTAACGAAGCACTCGTTGATGAGAATAACGAGTATAACAGTGAAGCTACTGATGGTAGCTATTTTAATAAGAAGTTGGAGCAAGTTAACGATGACGACGTCGAGGAAGTTTACGACTGGGACAGTTTATACACGTGATCTTACAACTTCAGTACTTTGTGGGTTCAAGTTTTTATGTTAGCTATAAAAAATGTTGTAAACGGAGAACATCAACCTGCAAAGAAATGTTTAAATAAAGTATGATTTATTAATAAATCACAACGAGATGAATGAACAACTTATTTACTTAATAGCTATTTAGCAATGAACTGTAAATACATTTACAATAAAATAAATATTGTTGTTTACTTAAAAACTTATTTCATTTGTGATTATCCAAATTAAAAAATAGAACAAATTGAAATGAATTTTATACATTACGAAATAGTAATGGAAAATGTCAAATGTTGCATTGATTTAATTAGTATGTAAGCAACTTTCACTATTAATTGCAATTCCTGTATTGCGATGTGAGCATTGCAAATATCAAGTGTTTTTTTACATAATTTCATGAATTCAAAGAATTTCAGATATACACAAACTTTTATTCTTAATTTAATAACGATTCGTTATAGCTAATACTAAATCACGAGGTATACTTAATGGGTTTAGCTGCATATCCAATGCAGTTTGATCAAAGTCCCTGTAATCCCATTAAATTCAATTTTATTAGGTTTCTGATTTCGTTTTGATTCGATTAAGGTTCGATATAAAAATGGAAATCACGGCAGTCCTCCTCGTCATTATTGAGTACATTATTTTAGCTTGCCATCTGCAATGGACGCGTTTGATGGGATGCAGTCGTTACTCAATTCGACCAGTTATGTTTACACCAAAGCTGAGGCCAGGTATGTTTGAATGGCTTGAACGAAAGTAGAAATTTAATGTTTGTATTGTTCAAAGGATATTGGATAAAGGACGTAACTTGGGAGGGCACCGGTTGCTGGGATGGAACGTACCACCTGATGAGTTGATACACATCCCTGAGCATTGGCTCTCTTATCCGGAACCGGAAGCGTCTCTTCACCTACTTCTTGGCATTCTGTATATTGGATTCTTTTTCGTGGCTCTAATAGGAAATGGACTGGTTATATGGATATTCTCATCGTGTGTATTTCTTGATATTCTTAGAAATGTAATAGTTGATTGATTTGTTTAATGTTTCAGTGCTAAATCGCTTCGCACCCCATCGAATATGTTCGTGATAAATTTGGCGTTTTGCGATTTCTTCATGATGCTGAAAGCGCCCATCTTCATTTACAACTCCTTCTATCGGGGATTCGCGCTCGGCCACTTTGGTTGCCAGATCTTCGCCTTCATAGGTTCGATGTCCGGAATCGGGGCTGGAATGACGAATGCTTGTATAGCCTACGACAGATACTCGACCATCTCCAATCCTCTCGAAAGGAAGGTCACCAAAGTGAAGGCTTTGGTCATGATCGTCATCATATGGCTGTACACGACGCCGTGGGCCGTGCTACCGCTTCTCGAAGTCTGGGGAAGATTCGTGCCAGAGGGTTTCCTCACCTCCTGCAGCTTCGATTACCTAACCGACACGTTCGACAACAAGATGTTCGTCGCAGTAATCTTCACCTTTTCCTACCTGATACCCATGAGCTTGATAATATACTTCTACGGTCAAATTGTCGGATTCGTGGTGAATCACGAAAAGGCTTTAAGAGAGCAGGCGAAGAAAATGAACGTTGAATCGCTCAGGAGCAACGCTGGACAGCAGAGTCAATCGGCGGAAGTGAGGATAGCCAAAGCTGCGATAACAATATGTTTCTTGTTCGTCGCCTCTTGGACGCCTTACGCCGTTCTGGCTTTGATTGGAGCCTTCGGGGATCAATCCAAGTTGACTCCTGCTGTCACCATGATTCCGGCTTGCGCCTGCAAATTCGTCGCATGTCTTGATCCCTACGTGTACGCCATCAGTCATCCCAGATACAGGTAACTGCTATTGTTATTGTTCTATTTCAACTTCTATTACAACGATGAAATACGTTGCAGGATCGAACTAAACAACAGATTGCCGTGGCTGGCAATCAATGAAACTGCAACGGAAACGCAATCAACTACCACGACCACCACTTCTGACCCGGCCCCTCAAGCCTAGAAAGCTTTTGTTCAATGTATACTAAAAATAAAGTACCCACATTCCGAGCATTAAAACTCTCGCATTATTACCTTCCCGAAACCAATATAAATAAAAATGCTGCATTTTTAGTTTTGTTATGATTATTTATCGATCAAATAGTCAATTATTTGTCTTTTCAAAAGTTATTTGTATTCAAAATCTATATTTCTATGGAAACCGAATTATCGATCAAACAGTCGACAATATTTGCCATTTTACGTTGCACATCAAATATTTCGCAAATATGTCGCAAAAGAGTTTTAGTGATAGCAATCCTAGAACGAAGACAAGCGTCAGCAGATCCCGACAATTTTCGGATTACACTCATGGAGATGACATGAAGCAGGTCTGCCTTCCACCAAAAAAGATTGCTAGGTCAGTGTTCAACATTATTGTATATTTGGTGCAACAGTTATTTTCAATCGAAATCTTTTTTCATAATTATTGTTTAAAAAAGCCTGATTATTAAGCATCCACCCAATAGATTCTCATGAATCATTTCAAATAATGTAAACGTATTTTTGCAGACGACGTGATGTTATCCCGTTCCACATTCCTCACCGATCCGTTCTGGAAAAGTACGAAGCACCTAAAGGTGAAATGCCCGAACCTTTGGTAGACATAAATTGTTAGATTTATTTGTTCAATTATTTAATACTGTAATTGTTGTAGACCGGATTCAGAGACAGACAATTGTCGCTGTTAAGAAACTTGCCGAGCGATTTAGGAGCGCGTTCGCAATATTTCATTTCCGAAGTAGACACTGGTCATCCTGTGGACTCGTATTTCCAGCACCACGACATAATTCTTCCGCATTTCAAATTATCCAATGTGATAAACCAAACGTCGCTCATAAACGACCTGAGAACAGGGAAGATTCCCGGTTTCGTCTACTTGATCTTCGCAGTGCCCAGATCTTCGGAGCACTACACCCCATACGCCTTAACGTAGATATTACAAAATATCAAGATTATTAATAGCGTACAAATTGATACTTTAGGTTGGTCCCTTACGAGAAGATCGACAAATCTTATTTCTTAACGATGAGCGCGCACGGAGTCTTGCAGAACATCGACGCCGAGCAAAATTTCACATCACTGGACAAATGGGAGAAGGAATACGACATGTACTGTCGCCTGATGCGCTTCAAATGCTTCTTCAACTTTCGCAAATGGAAGGCTTTCTACGTTTGGAAAAAGACGATTTTGTTCACGAAGATCACCGACGCTGGAGATTACCTCAAGAACAACCTCTTCATACTGAATCCGCTCTTGAGAGACGCATTGCTGCGTATCCGGGAGTTGGTGCAGAAACTGCACGATGCCACGTTCAGCAACATCTCTCAAATCGAGAACCAACATCTGTTTTACTTTATCGAAGCCCAAGTACGAGATTATGCATAGAATTATCTTGGAGAATGATTAATTATTCAAATTTAGATGGACAAATTGGAATCGATGCAAGGAACGCTGAAGCATTTCCGAAACGTAACTTCGGAGATCGTCTCAAACGCTTGTCATGGGGCTTTACTGGAAAAAGGATTTATCGTTGACGAAACTCTGCAGGAGCAACGTAATCTAACTGAAGACTTGTTGATAGTCAATATGATAATTTAATATTTTAGCTGCACGCAAGGGAAGAGACAAGAAGTTAAAGACTTCTTACATTGAGCAGGCCAACAAGAAGAAGTATGCAGTCAGGCTTTGCTGGTAACGAAATTGGTTTAATTTATTTTTCAGTATCAGTAAAACAATTATTTTTCAGTTTCATCACTTTGATTGATTATTTGATGGTGGATATGCTGCACAAACTGATAGTTAACTCGACGCAGGAATTGATACACGCTCTGCAAATACACTATAACTTTTTACCCAGCGAGGAGGAGATGTTGGAAATGGATAAAGATGATATTGATTTAACTAGACCTGATGATTGCATCCAAGTACAATTACAATTTGCTATTTTATAGAGAGTTCACTTCATTTCTTTTCAGTTGCCACTTTTTATAGTCGATGTACTAATTAAGCCTGGTGAACTTTATTTGAATCCGTCGTTGCAAGTGACTTTGAATATATTCAATCAGATCCAAACTTTGTGGGAGGACACCGTTGGAAACGTGAAGTCCTTCATACCGGATAAATTATTTATGCCATTTACTCAGTAATTCTTTCAAATGTACCCAATTAAGTTGCTACAAATTTCATTTGCAGACCCATTATCAATGGTAAAGTCGAGGATCGCGTTTGCGGTTTCGGACCATCGCTGACCTTCTACATTACCGAAAATCAGGACTTGACTGATATGAAGAAAAACATGCGCGAATACCTGCAATCGAATTACAGAATTGCCGGACTTTACATTGAGAAATTAAATGTGATCATGGAATTCTTCACGGAGGACAGTCATATGGAAGAGAGCGTTATCGAGGAAGAGCGAAGTAAATCTCTTAACTTGTATTGTTTTGCAGTTATGTATTGTATGTTTTTTTTGTGTAGGTTTGGAAAACTTCAGGCATCTGTGCAAGAAGTTTCACGATGAAGTGGAGACCATTGAGAATTTGGGCGATAGTCAACCCATGGGAATCTTGTATCTTCAGCTGTCGGAATTGAAGGAATTAACGTTGCCTGAACCGTGCAGATTGATTGGGACTTTGGAACGAGTCATGCCTGGGTACTTTCCTACGTTTTCTCTTCATTTTTTTATCGTTGGAGTTTGCAGATTGGGCAAAGAGAAAGTTGACATGCTCATGGAATTGGTGAGCACTTCGCAGGAATATCTGGAGAATGAACCCGACAACACGGTGGATTATGTCAAATATTTGGACTTTATTGATGCAGCTCCAGGTAAAGCCGATGAAATGGAAGCAGATTTAGATTATTGCAAAGAGCTTTACGATATTATGGAGGAATTCAAGATGCCCGTCTCCGTGGATGATCTGTCCAATTATCTTGGTCTGAGCGTCACGATGGGTACGCTTCGAAATACAATCGATAAGAAATCCGAGGAGCGAGATAAGATCGTGAAGAGGTTCAACGATCAGCTGAACAAGGATATTAACGAGCTCATCGAAGAGATTGGAAGCATCAAAAACGATTGTTTGGTATTGGACATAATTACAACCATATGTATTATAAATACTTATTGTTATTTATTGTTTAGGAACCGTGGTTGTATGATGCCGAGTCGAATTTCGAAGAAGTTACCGAATACCTGAAGGAACTCTACGAAAAGCTTCTGGATTGTCAACGCAGAGCTAATGAATTCAAATCGTACCAAAAGCAATTCAGAGTATACCATAATTGACAATAGTGAAATGCCCGATTATTATTCAGTGTATAATTTAATTTTTTAGTTGGAAGTGACCAGATTTGACATGCTGGAAGAGGTAATGGCCGATGTGAAGCTGAGGATGTTACTGTGGGATAGTGTGGACAGTTGGGAGAAGCAAGTGAAGGAGTGGTACGTGGATGATTTCAATACTCTGAATGTGGAGGACATGAACTTATTCACAGCCAAAAACGTGAAGAACATTACGCAGCTGGAGAAGGGTTTGCCCAAGAACTTGGTTGTGCCGGAGCTCAAAGATTCCGTTGAATGCATGAAGGACAAAGTATTCAAAGTTCGCTTTGAGATTTGTTGCAATATTCAATTCACTGTACTTCTAGTTACCAATTATAACTTACTTGAGAAATCCAGCGCTCCGGCAACGACATTGGTTGAAGATCGAAGTCCTCTTGAACCACAAATTCAGACCGGACGAGGATCTCACGTTGGAATTACTGGAATCATTGAAGGTCTTCAGTTATCCGGATGAATTAATGGAAATATCCGGACAGGCCAGCAGCGAATTCAGCTTGGAAGCTCTCCTCAAGAAGGTGCTCTGTTTTTTTTAGAAAAAGTGTAATTTATGATTATATCGATTTCATTTTTAAGGTGGAGGAAGCTTGGAAGTCGTTGGAGTTCCCGATTATTGCGCATCGCGATAGCAAGGATGTTTGGATTTTGGGATCTACTGAAGAAGTGCAAGCAGTTTTGGATGAAAGCAATATCAATATGAATACCATAGCAAGTTCGAGACACGTGGGTCCTATCAAACCGCGCGTGGATGAGTGGATAAGACTCTTGGATCTGTTTACACGAACTCTGGTAAATTAACTACCGTAGAGAATAGCAAAATCTATACTTTTTCGGTGAATTTAGGACGAATGGTTGATGTGTCAGCAAAGCTGGATCTATTTGGAAGTTATATTCTCCGCACCTGATATTCAAAGGCAGTTGCCTTCCGAAGCTAAGATGTTCTTGATCGTCGATAAGGCTTGGAAAGAGATCATGCGACGCACTTCCAAAGTGCCATTGGCAATGGAAGCCGCAACGCATCCAGGTTTGTTAGATGCCTTAATCAAAAATAATCAACTCCTGGAACAGATCATGAAGTGTTTGGAATCGTACTTGGAAACGAAGCGTGTCGCCTTTCCACGATTCTATTTCTTGTCCAACGACGAGCTGTTGGATATATTGGCTCAGGTAAACTTTACTTAATTGGTAAAAGTTCGTTCAATATCACGCCGTTTACAGACGAGAAATCCTCATGCTGTGCAGCCGCATTTGAGAAAATGCTTCGATGCTATATCCCGCTTGGAGTTTGGCACCAAGAATGTTACTGAAGGAGAGGATGGTGAGCTTGTCGAAACGGCCACTCCGGTTCTGACCACGGATATTGTGGCAATGATCAGTCCGGAAGGCGAAAGGGTGGTCCTCGGCAAAGGCTTGAAAGCTCGAGGAAACGTTGAAGATTGGTTGGGCAAAGTGGAGGAGTCGATGTTTGCTTCGCTGAGGAAACTGATGAAAGCTTCAATCTACGATCACATCTCAAGGCCCAGAAACAAATGGGTGCTGGATCATGCGAATCAGATCATTTTAACAGTATCACAGATCATGTGGTCCAGAGATGTGCATATGATTTTAGACGAATGCCGATATGCGGATAGAGTCAATGAAATGGCAGCCTTCGAGAAGAAAAACATTGCTGTATATTAGTTTGTCGAACAAATAATGTCAATTCAATTAACATTTGTTTATTCAGGAATTGAACAAACTCGCAGTTCTAATTAGAAGCGATCTTCCTCAAGTCACTAGAAAGGTTTTGATTGCTTTAATTACAATTGACGTTCATGGCAGAGACACCATAAGCAATATGGTCAAAAATAAAGTCACAGACAGGTATTGAGCTTTAATTATAAGAATTTCAAAGTGTAATTTTTAATTTTAGCAATAACTTTGAGTGGCTCAAGATGATGCGATATTATTGGGTTGAAAGCATAGATAATTGCGTTGCTAAAATGTCTAACGCCTCTTATGTATACGGGTACGAGTATTTGGGAGCTGGAGGTGTTTTAGTAATTACTCCTTTAACGGACAAATGTTACTTGTGCCTGATGGGCGCTTTGCAACTCGATTTAGGTATCCGCTATAATTTAAGTTTAGAAGATTAGTTTATTAATTTGATCCTTGTTAGGTGGAGCCCCTGCTGGTCCAGCTGGTACAGGAAAAACGGAAACGACCAAGGATTTGGCAAAATCTTTGGCCATCCAATGCGTGGTCTTCAATTGTTCCGAGGGTTTGGATTACAAGATGATGGGTCGCTTCTTCTCGGGATTGGCGCAGTCAGGAGCCTGGTGTTGTTTCGACGAGTTCAATCGCATCGATATCGAGGTGCTCTCCGTCATTGCCCAACAACTCATAACCATAAGGAATGCTAAATTTGCACGATTATCCAGGTTAACAATTACATAACTCTGCAAACAGTCAATTACATTTTTTGTTTCTGTTGTAGATTCATGTTCGAAGGAAGGGAAATAAAGTTGGTTCAAACGTGCGCAGCTTTCATCACCATGAATCCAGGTTACGCGGGACGTACCGAGTTGCCGGATAATTTGAAGGCTCTCTTTAGGCCGGTTTCGATGATGGTACCGGATTATGGTAATATAATACACAAAAATTCTATATACAATTACTGTAAATGAAAATGTTACTTTAGCCTTGATCGCCGAAGTTACCCTTTATTCAGAAGGCTTCGAATCCTCCAAAATACTCTCACACAAGATGGTGCAAATGTATAAACTATGCAGTGAACAGCTCTCGCAGCAGGACCATTACGATTTTGGGATGAGAGCTGTGAAGAGTGTTTTAGTGATGGCCGGATCATTGAAGAGAGCCAATCCAGATAGAAATGAAGACGTCGTACTGATTTGCGCGCTTCGCGATAGCAACTTACCAAAATTCTTGGCAGACGACGCTTTGCTCTTCCAAGTATGACCACATTCAGCGGATTTATATTATATATTTAAATGTATATTTCAGGGGATTTTGAACGATCTATTTCCTGGTGTCGAATTGCCAATTTCTGATTACGGAGTTCTGGAAGCAACAATCATTGAAATGATGTTGGAGAAGATTTTACAGCCCGAACCTTGTATGATCAAGAAAGTGATCCAATTGCACGAGACGATGATTGTGAGATGGGGCGTTATGCTTGTCGGTCCGACGGGTGGTGGAAAATCTGCGGTTCTAAGTGTAAGTTAAAGATAAAATTAAGAACAGTTTAATTTATTATTTTTGAGCAGACGTTAGGCATGGCTCTATCGAAGATGTACGATGATGGAATCCCCGGTCCATATTATCACCCGGTTCATAGCTACTTCATGAATCCTAAGGCTGTTACAGCCGGTGAACTGTACGGAGAAGTGAATCCTTTCACGTTGGAATGGCGCGATGGATTGATGGGAATAATGGTGCGAAATGCAGTGCAGAATACCACTGAAGACCACCAGTGGGTGGTTTGTGACGGTCCGGTGGATGCCGTGTGGATTGAGAATTTGAACACGGTGTTGGATGATAACAAGATGCTTTGTTTGGCGAATTCCGAGCGTATCAAATTGACGCCGTACGTGCATATGGTTTTCGAGGTGCAGGACTTGGCACAGGCGTCTCCTGCGACGGTCAGCAGATGCGGAATGGTCTACATCGATCCCGGAGAAATCAAGTGGTTGCCCTACGTCAAGTCGTGGCTTCAGAAATTCGACGAAACCGTCCTCTACTTGGAATATCAGGATTACATTTGCGGGTTGTTTGAAACTTATGTCGAGAATGGTTTCATCTTCATCATGAAGAATTGCGAATATGCTATCCACCAAGTATTTAAAGTAAAGGGTAATGATATTTGGAGGATTAATGAGAATGAAATTTCAGGTGGACGTCAGCAAGGTTTCGATGGTTTGCGCGTTGCTGCAAAGTATAATTGATCAAACGAAAATGGACCGGATCGGGGAGAAGGCTAAAGTGAAAGGGTTCCTATGTCAAACCTTTGTATTTTCGTATATTTGGGGTTTGGGCGGTAATCTTGTTGATTCTTCTAAGGAGACCTTTGAATCGTACGTGCGTGAACAATTCGACGATAATCCAGATGCGAGGTAAATTTCATTATAAGAAATGTTTCTTTCTTCTTACTTCCAATTTGAATACAATTGCTTAGATTGCCAGCCGGTAGTGATCTATGGTCATTGTACATGGACACTGAAATTCATCGCCTGGAGAATTGGGTAAAACTTATGCCTCAATTTATGTACGATTCGGAGGTTGCGTTCTTCGAGATGCTCGTACCAACGTTGGATACCGTCCGTTACGGCTACGTGATGGAGCAGCTGATATACGTGAACTATCCAGTTCTGTACACTGGTGGAACGGGAGTTGGGAAGTCGGTTGTGGCCAAAGGCGTGTTGAGTCGCCTCTTCCTCACCGGCGATTTCGTGCCGATAACTATGAACTTTTCGGCGCAGACAAGCAGTTTTCGTACACAAGAAATTCTGGAGCTGAAGCTTGAGAAACGAAAGAAGACTCTTCTCGGTGCTCCTCTGGGTAAAAGAGTGATCCTCTTCGTGGATGACGTTAATATGCCTAAATTGGAGACGTACGGTGCGCAGCCTCCTATAGAATTGCTGAGGCAGTTCTTGGATTACCAGGGTCTTTATGACAGGGAGAAGTTGTTCTGGAAGGATATCAAAGACGTGGTGCTGTCTGCAGCTTGCGCTCCTCCTGGTGGTGGCAGGAATCCGTTAACACCAAGATTCGTACGGCATTTCGGGATGCTATTCATTCCATCACCGAACGAGTATTCCTTGAAGATGATTTTTAAAGTAATTTTAGTTTAATTTTACAATATTTTACAACTAATTAACACGTTTAAGGCAATCATACGTGGATTCTTCAATGATTTCTCCAATCAAGTGCGAGATATAGGTGATTCGTTAGTCAATGCAGCAGTGGAAATCTACGATAGAATCTCTGAAGATTTGCTCCCGACGCCCGCAAAGTCACACTACGTTTTCAACCTTAGGGATTTATCTAAATGCATTCAAGGTATTTTGCAGGCCGATTCGGGAACAATGCGTGAACCTCAATCAATGCTCAGGTAAGTTCTGCAATAAATTAAATTCACAAATTCAGTATTTCATAAATTTCAGATTGTTTTGTCACGAATGTTTACGTGTGTTCCACGATCGGCTAATCAACGAGCAAGATAAAATATATTTCTATTACATGATGAGGGAGACGTGCAGCAGATCTTTCGGGACACCTGTACTGACGTTCACCGATGAGTCAATACAAGAGGCACCGCCTGTTCTGCTCTTCGGTGACTTCATGGTGATCGGCGCCCCGGTGGAAGATAAAATTTACGAGGAGATTAGGGATATCGAGAAGATGAAGAACGTATTGCAGGATTATTTAGATGACTTTAATCTTCTGACATCAAAGGAAATGGATCTAATCTTTTTCATGGATGCAGTGGAGCATTGCACCAGGATTGCCCGGATCCTTAGATCTGAAAGAGGAAACGGTTTGTTGGTCGGTGTCGGTGGTATGGGAAAGCAGAGTCTAACGAGATTGGCATCTCATGTGAACGGTTATAAATGCTCGCAAATTGAGTTGACCAGAAATTACGATCATGCTGCATTCTTCGATGATGTCAGGAAGATGTACTTCAATGCGGGCGTCAACTGCCAGGACACGGTGTTCTTGTTCACGGACACGCAGATTGTCCAGGAGGAGTTTCTCGAAGACATAAACAACATCTTGAATTCTGGTAGAAAATCCTAAAGTTGCGCATTCGCATTCTTAGTTCTTATAAGATATTCTCGATAGGCGACGTTCCGAATCTCTTTGAATCTGACGAATTCGAGCGGGTTGTCATAGGTTGCCGCAGCGGAGCTAAAGAAAACGGTATTGATGAGGGCAATCGTGATGGAATTTTTGAATTCTTCATTGGTCGCGTTCGAAACAAGCTGCATCTTGTGATCTGCATGAGTCCAGTTGGTGATGCCTTCAGGTTTTAAAATCTTATACTTGCATTGTTATAGAGTATACATTTTGTATTAATCTCTAGGAGGAGATGTCGAATGTTTCCATCTTTGGTAAATTGCTGCACGATAGATTGGTTTGTGAAGTGGCCTCAGGAAGCTCTTCTTTCGGTATCGAGAAATTCGCTGAAGAAACTCGGTTCTCCTGAACTATGCGAAAATGTTTCCTGCGTCTGCGTTTTAATACACGAGGTACAAAATTAATGATTTGATGCAGGTTTTTGATATGCAATTTGGTTTTTGTTGTAGAGCGTAGAGGCTATGACCGAAAGATTTTACAATGAGGTGAAGAGGTATTATTATACCACTCCGAGTAGCTATTTAGAACTTTTAAAGCTTTACAAGAGTATGCTGGAAGCAAAGAAGGCTAAGATACTGAAAACTAAGGATAGAATACTGAACGGATTGAATGTGTGTATTAGATAGATAGTGCATAATTTTGCATTTTATCTTTTTATGAAATTTTAGAAACTATATGAAACAAATATCGTTATTACTTCAATGAAAGAAACGTTAACGGCAATGGAGCCGGAGTTGCAGAAAAAATCAGCCGATGTTGCTGATCTGATGGTGTACTTGGCAAAAGAACAAAAGCAGGCAGATACTGTTAGGACGGTGGTGAAGACTGACGAAGAAAACGCAAAAGTAAGTCTATCGAAATGCTCGTGACAAACGAACGACTAACATTATTTTATAATTTATCAAGGTCCAAGCTGAAGAAACTCAAGCGTTGGCAGAGGACGCCCAAAGAGATTTGGACACTGCAATGCCCGCAATGGAGGCAGCAGTCAAAGCATTAGAATCGCTGAACAAGAATGACATCAATGAAATTCGCGTATTTCAGAAACCTCCGCTTCTCGTCAAATTCGTTATGGAAGCTGTATGCTTGCTGCTTGGAGCAAAGTTAAAATCTTATCTAATTTTCACACCAATCTCTAATTGCATACCAATTGCAGAACGGACTGGGCCAGTGCAAAACTTGTAATGGGCGATGGCAACTTTCTGAAGAAACTGCAGGACTACGACAAGAACAACATAACGGAGAACACGCTGAAGAAGCTCAAAGTCTACATAGACAATAAAGATTTCCAGCCGGATATAGTTGCATCCGTGTCCAAAGTGTGCAAGAGTATGTGCATGTGGGTCAGGGCCATAGACATGTACGCTAAGGTCTACAAAATCGTCGAGCCGAAAAGAAAGAAGTAAATGATAAACAATGTAAATATGAACAAGTTTTTGCATTAACGCAATTCTCAGATTGCAGGCCGCCGAAAAGATCCTGAATAATGTTATGACGTTGCTGCAGGAGAAGCAACGTCAGCTGTACGAGGTGGAGTCTATGATCCAATCGCTTCAAAACAAATTCGATGCAAGCATTGCTGCGAAGAAGGAGCTCGAGGATACCATGGATTTAACGGCAGCGCGTTTGCAAAGAGCAGGACGCCTGAACATCGCCTTGGCAGATGAGCAAATTCGCTGGGAGCAAAGCATTATCGTAAACATCATCGTATTAATTAATTGGTAAAATTGGAAAGTAATAAATCGGCTTTTTTAGAGATTTGACAAAGAATTGTCTTGCGTTGTCGGAGACGTTTTAGTTGCTGCAGCATGTGTTGCTTATTACGGAGCGTTCACTTCAAACTACAGGAAGGATTTAACGAATCTGTGGCTGAAGAAATGCTACGAACTGAAAATACCATCGTCGCAGACGTTCAGCCTAATTGGGGTTCTGGCCGATCCTTACGACATCCGAATGTGGAACACTTGGGGTTTGCCCAGGGACAATGTTTCGACGGATAATGGTATATTGGTAACGCAGGCAGGTCGATGGCCTCTGATGATCGATCCTCAAGAACAGGCCTATCGCTGGATTCGACAAATGGAGGCGGACAACAATTTAAAAATCATGAAGCTCACCGATTCCGGATACATGAGGAACATGGAAAGCGCCATTCGCATTGGATTGCCGGTCCTTATCGAAGAAGTTGGAGAAACTTTGGATCCCACATTATCACCGATACTACTAAAACAAACATTCGTCCAGGTAATTCATAAAATGATGTTGTAATGTATTTATTAATACAAAGTACGTTGTTGGCAGGGTGGACGAACGTTGATTAGATTGGGCGATTCTGACGTTGAATACGATTCCAATTTCCGTTTGTATATTACGACTAAACTGGCAAATCCTCACTACCTGCCCGAGATTTGCATTCAAGTAACGTTGGTCAATTTCACAGTGACACCCTCTGGACTCGAAGAACAATTACTTGCGTAAGCAATGATGTATTTAACACCTTAACTCTTTAACGATCATTTTTCAGAGATGTAGTACGACTGGAGAGACCAGATCTGGAGTCGCTCCGAACCGAATTGGTGGTCAGAATCAACAACGATAAAACGCAATTGCAGAATATTGAAGATAAAATTTTAAGGATGCTCTACCAATCCGAAGGCAACATATTGGACGATGAGGAATTGATCGACGCTTTGAATGAAAGCAAAGAAACGTCTGGGATAATTGAAGCCCGTCTGATTGAAACAGTGGCCACCGAAGAGAAGATTTCAGAGGCTCGCGAAAAGTACAGAACAGTTGCAACCAGAGGATCGATACTTTACTTTGTCGTAGCAAAACTGGCTGATATTGATCCCATGTACCAATACTCTTTAAAATATTTTACTCAAGTAAACATGGATTGATTTGGAAACTGAAAAAAGGATTAATTGTGAATCTTATTACAGGTATTCGATACGGTAATTGAGGTAAGCGAAAAGAACGAAGACCTGGAAATTAGATTGGAAACGCTATTCAGAGAGATCACTTTGGCGGTGTACACGAACGTTTCCCGAGGTCTCTTCGAACGGCACAAATTGGTATACAGCTTCATGCTGTGCGTTGTAGTTTTGAAAGAGGATGGACTCATCACAGATGCCGCTTACAATTTCTTGTTGAGAGGTCCTGTAGGCTACAAAGCGCCGATGGATCAGAAACCCGATATCGTTGGATTGTCAGACAACACTTGGACGGCTGTTTGCTATTTGGAGCAGACCTATAAGCAATTCGATGGACTCAGGACGGATTGCCTGAAAGCCATCTTCATACAAATAGGAGACTTTGAATACGTAGTTTCTTCAAAGTTTTCAATTAGATTTCTCAGTTTATACTGTTTTATTTTCAGAACATTTCTTTCACGGTTAGTGGATTGAGAAGAGCGCAGAGTATGATCAACTGGAACGGAAATGTAGACGATTTCGATAAATTGCTGTTGATCAAAACGCTTAGGGAGGAGAAATTGGTGTTTGCTATTACGGAATACGTGAGGATCAAACTAGGGCAGCCGTTCGTTGAGAGTCCCCAAGTTTCGCTTCAAATTCTGTATAATCAGGAATCTTTGATTTTCTTTAGAACTGCAGTTTATAATGGTGTATTTTAGATACCAAGACACTTCCAACATAACGCCGTTGGTGTTCGTGCTGAGCACTGGTTCGGATCCATTTGGTTCGTTCCAGAGGTTCGCAGCCGACATGGGATACACGGATCGTATTCAATCGATTTCGTTGGGTCAGGGTCAAGGACCCGTTGCAGAAAAGCTCATAGAGCAAGGGAAAATACGCGGCGACTGGGTCTTCTTGCAGAACTGCCATCTGGCCACATCTTGGATGCTCTCCATGGAGAAGATCATATTGCAAATTGCGGAGAACCCTCAGCTGATCCACGACGAATTTCGATTGTTCTTGAGTTCGATGCCGTGCAAAACGTTTCCCGTTTCCGTGCTGCAGAACTCCGTGAAGGTGACGAACGAACCACCGAAAGGCTTGAGGGCCAACATCAAGAGGGCATTTATCGATATGCTGGATGAATTCTTCGAGGATCACAGTAATTACAAATAAAAACGTAAACGTATTTAAATGCTCATGTCATTTTGTAGTTTTGGGACAGCAATGGAAATCGATGCTTTTCGGCCTGTGCATGTTCCACGCGGTCATTCAAGAGCGAAAGAAGTTTGGACCCTTAGGATGGAATATAACGTACGAATTCAATGACAGCGACCGAGAATTCGCCTTCAACACTCTGCAGATGTACTGCGCGGAAGGAGTCATACCTTGGGATGCCTTGGAATACATAACTGGTGAGAAATACAATAATACCATCGTCATTTAATCTTCTTCGGTTTTTCGTACATTGTTAAGGCGAAATCACTTATGGTGGTCGAGTCACCGACTATTGGGATTTGAGGTGTTTGAAGACTATACTGAAGGGTTTCTTCGCTCCGCACACCGTGGCGAAGAACTACTCGTACTCTGAGTCCGGTGTCTACTATTGTCCAGACTTTATTAAATTGGAAGAGTATAGAAACTTCATCGACGAACTTCCAATTTTGGAAGAACCGGAGATATTCGGTATGCACGAAAACGCCAATATTGCCTACCAGGTAAAGCAAATCAAATCAAATATTCTGTTCCATTTCATCCACAAAAATCACAATGAGACTTTTATGTAAAATCACAAACTAGTATTAAAATTGATAATTTCAATCACGGTTCCATAATCTATTAGTGAACCAATCCATTTTTTGAGAAAACTTTAAAACGTATCTAAATTCTTGCATAATCTATGTAGATAGTAATTTATATTTTGCGTTTTATTTTCCGATCGGTTTACTTTCATTGAAACCTCGACATGATGCAATCTCAATGAACAGCATTGCATTTGCCTCTTAAAAATCGCACTTAATGTGCATCCAGCCGTAACGTCAAATTGCAATAACTTTACTCATTTGTAATAAACCAAATAAACTAATTTTGATATCTATAACACCTACTGATAATTCGTGCTACATTCCCAAATGCGCATATCGAAATTTTCTATAAATAGTAATATCGTAAACCAAAACTTGTTTTGAATTCAAAAATTCTTTGAATGATAAGAAATTATTAATTATACAAACATTAAAGATTGAATGTGTGTATAATTATATTCGTATGGCTCTAATTTTCATGTAGGTATATTTAATGATAACAGATATTAATAGATTAAATGTCATAGGTGAAAGAAACTCAAAGCTTAATTGTAACAATTATGGAGAGTCAACCTAGGACCTCTGCAGGAGGAGAGGAAATATCTACAGACGACGTGGTTTTTGAATTGGCTGAAACAGTAATAAACACGATCATTCCCAAGATTAAAATGGACGATGCAAACGCCAAGATGTTTGTGGTTTGTTTCCTCCTCATTTCATTTTTGCAGTTACAAATACTATATGTTTTTAGAGGGACGATAAAGGAAGGTTTCCATCCCTGACGACCGTGCTGAAGCAAGAAGTGGACCGATTCAACAAGATGCTCAAGATGATCCACACTTCAATGGAATCTCTGCAGAAAGCTATCAAAGGTCTGGTGCTGATGTCGGACGCTTTGGAGGAAGTGTACACGGCCTTCAGCAACAACCAGGTGCCGAAGATGTGGTCCGCTCGCAGTTATCCGTCTCTGAAGAGTTTAGGAAGTTGGATCAAAGACCTGGATTTGCGTTTGGATTTCATCAGCGTCTGGCTGCGATCGGGCCACCCCCATTCCTATTGGTTATCTGGCTTCTACTTCCCGCAGGGATTCTTAACGGGAACACTGCAAACGCACGCGAGGAAGTACAACCTGCCAATCGATCAGCTCAAGTTCAATTTCATCGTGAAACCGTGCGTCCTGCATCAGGATGAAATCAAATTGGGACACGTAAACAACGGCGGAAAAGAGGTTGAAATTGATTCGTATTTATGGGAGAGTTGATGAATTGTTGTTCTAGGATTACAGTTTGTACGGCAATTTGGAAGCCCCTCGTGATGGAGTGAACGTGCACGGCATCTACATGGATGCGTCCCGATGGGATTTCAGGAATATGATCTTGACGGATCCGAAGCCTGGTATATCACATATGTTTATTTCTCTTTGTGAATTTATTGATTAATACATTGTATTACTGCGTAGGTGAGGTGAATCCGCCGTTGCCGGCGTTGACTTTAATTCCGGTGACGAAAATGCCGGAAGTGGATCCCAGATATATTGCGCCGCTTTACAAGACTTCTGCCAGAGCTGGAACTTTGTCGACGACCGGACACAGCACGAATTTTGTGATCTCCGTCTTATTGCCGACCACTGAAAAGCAAAGCTTCTGGATTTTGAAAGGATCGGCGCTCCTGACGCAATTGACGAATTAGAAATACATTTACAAGTCCTATAAATACATTTTATATTTACAAATCTTGTTGTGTTTGGGCTTGCCATACTTTGTTCAAACTGGGACAATTTTGAAAATTAAGTTACTTGATTTTATAATCTGAACGCACACTTAGAAAGAGTATCATTCTATATAACTCTACCGTCAAATGTATGTTTATTACTTCCCTAAAGAGAAGTCAAGGATTATCGTTTTACGACCCTTAGTTTCCGTTGAAACTGTACTTCTACGTAGCAGTTCTACCCTTTAATGTACTTCACCTGTATAATATCATTTAAAAACTTCCTTTTTAGAATCTAAATTAGACATTATAATACACTAAGAAGACCCTGTTTACAGATATTAATCATAAAGACTTCTGAATCAGTACGAAGGAAAGCCTGAACAATTGTCTTTAAGTAATGTGTTTATTGATAAGAAAATTAATGACTTGTAGAAACTGATGCAATAAACTGATATTTTCTGATTATTATGCTGTAGTACATTTATTTTTGAAATTAAATATGTTTATTTTGAGATGCAAATATATTTTTGATCACTCTCTAAATAATTTCGATATAGAAACAAGCAAAAATAAGGCAGTTTTGAATACATTCTCTCAATTATAATAAATAACAGCAATTATATTGCTTTTGAAATTCATGTACGCGTAGTAACTGGATATGTTAGCCGATTGCTTTCCTAAGTGACCATCGAACACGAAAGTATGTTGTTGTGTAAACTTTTTTTTTCGCCTTTCAAGTTGTGAAATTTAAATGAATTTTAAACTTTATTTTTAAATAAGCGACATCTATTCAGGAAATATTAATTAAGATAATATTTAACTATACTCATTTACTAATTGGAAAATGAATCCTATTAGATATTAATTGGGAACGTATTGGTGTATTTCTTAATTGCTAACTTAATATGTGGACTTTCCAGCAGAATGAGTAATTGATTGGCAGCAGCAGTCTCAAATAAATAGGTTATGTTGATGTTTACGTTTGGATACGTAAACAAAGTTGAATTGTGATTAAAAATAATGTAAAATGTTACCGGGAATTGGACTGTTTGGCACAGGTCCAATAGTGAAAGCACTCGTTCCGATTCTTCGAGAGAATGGCTTCAAAATCGAAGCAATCTGGAGCAGGACGTCGGCGGAGGCCCAGGAGGCTGCGAAGGAATTGAAAATCCCGTTTCACACTAACAAAATTGACGATGTGCTGCTGAGGAAGGACGTGGATCTGATATTCGTTCTGTGCTCGCCGAACCTCCACGCACAGATATCCGTAAAGGCTTTAGGAATTGGCAAACATGTTGTCTGTGATAGACCGGCTGGTCTGAACCAGGAGGATGCCCTGAAGATGGTCCGGGCAGGGCAGTACTACCCAACACTGATTTCCATTGTGAATCACTCTTTTCGATTTCTGCCTGCCTTTACGCACATGAAGCAGGCAATTGAGGAGAATTACATGGGTGCAAATATAACGCTCATCGACATTAGGATCCAGACTGGGAAGTTGTTCCCAGACACAAACAGCTACGACTGGAGGTGTGATGACATGATGGGTGGAGGCACATTGAATCTAATAGGGAGCCATGTTGTCGACCTGGTGACATTCCTGACTGGCCATTTAGCAAAGAAGGTGCATGGTGTGGTGAGGACTTTCACCAAAACAACTAAAGCGATCAATGGTATTCGGCAAATATCTGCCCCAGATTTCTGCACCTTCCAAATGGAATTGAATAAGGGAATTTTGGTTGTTGCAACCATCAACAGCCACACCTCTGGTGATAATTTCTCCCTGGAGGTGAATATTTGTGGAGAGCAGGGACAACTGATTGTGCAAGGTGGCAATTTGTTGGGAAGGAAAGATAATTCCAAGGAGGAAGTTTTATATTTGGATGCTGATGAGGCAGGTTGCTGTTCAAGTAGTGTTCTGCCAATGCCTTATGCAAAGGGATTGAATAAAATGGTTGCATCTCTGAAGGAGGCCTTTTCTCCAGTGAAAGAGAAAGCTGGCTGGATCAAGGAATCTGTATGTTCTGCGGCTGGTTTCGAGGATGGGCTTTACGTGCAAGCGGTTTTAAGCGCCATCAGGGAATCGTCTCAGACCAGACAATGGGTCACTGTCGACATCATCACCGAACAACCGGATAGCAATGCAATTCTGAGCGCAGCCGTGAGAAGGACTGCAATTTCTTCGATTTCCTAAGGAAATGTTTGCGCTTTAATCTTGACACGGTTCAATGAAATCACCAATCAAAAGCAGTCGACTATTAAGGTCAACGCCCATTAAGTATTATTTGCCTTCTGATTGGTGCTACCAGCTTCAGGGAATACGGAAAAATACGAATCCACTACTCTCTATATCTGATATTTAATATATAGTCCAAATAAAGTTTCATTTTATTTATTAATCAATTGCTCCATGCATCTTTTTTCTGTGTTGTCTTGTGTACTGATGTGTTTGCCAAACATAAAATGAAACATAATTTATCTTACTATTTATAACAATAATAGAATAAGAAAAAAGAGAAATGTATTGTTTGTTGTATAAATGCTTTATCTTAATTAGGTTAGATTAGTAAATAAAAATCAAAGATGAAATGGCGACGGGTGTGTTAAAAGGTGTACTTATATAAAATATATAGAAAGAAGTAAAAAGATGATAAATAAGACAAAACTTAGTTTCCCTTAATTTAAATTCATGAAAAAAAGATCTATATTGAACGAAAGCAAGAAAAAAATAAAGCAAATTCCCAGGTAGCAAGTTCGTGTTTGTTTGGCCGTTTACGTTTACATCGTTTTGGAGGTTGGTTTACCAACAAAAGATGTAAACTTAATGGGATGGTACACTGGGCCTTATTTAATGAGGTCCTTGGCCTTGAAGAGATCGCGCATCAAACTTTTCAGACATTTAATTTCCCGTTGCAGATCGACGATGTTGACCTCCAGTTGGGTTTTCGTGTCGAGCAGCTCCTTCTCTTCACCTAAAATCTCCTCCACTTCCGCTTTCTTCTTCAGACGGTACCGGGTGGCCGCGTTCTTGTTCTGCTCCTTCTTCCTGGACTTTTTCTCCTCGCCGTTCTTCGAGTAAGGCTTGATCTTGCGACGCCCGGATCCAGATCTCTTCGAACACCCAGAACCCTCCGTGGACCATTCCGGATCGTCGGAAGAGGAATCGCCGTAGTTGCTGCAGCTGCTGCTGCTCGGCGAGGATGGAACCATGGTTTCCACCCTGGACCGGACCAGCTCGTCCACGAAAGCCAGTTCGTGGTTGACATTGGTTCGGGGGCTGCTGGGAGACTGATGATGGTATTCCAGTGGGACATTCTGCACCTTCTGACCCACCGGGTAGGTGCGGTCGGACGATGGAGCTGCTAACGTCCCGACTGCTGGCTGAAGAATGATCAGCGATGGCGGACTCTGAGGAGGTGTCAAAGACCCGTTATTGTTCACGGAATCAAAGATGTTCTCGAACTCTGTCAGCAGGTATTGAGCCGACTGATTGGAGTAGACCTGTTCCTGCTGTTGCAGAGAAACGTGTTGGTGGTTGTGGTGGAACGACGACTTTTCCGAAGGTTGTGATTCGTACATTGGCAGCTTGTCATCGTCCATCCAGTAGGTTGAAAAATTATCTAGAAAAACGAATATTGTTTACTCAAACGGATGGATAGAAAATCAATAATGTAATAGTAGTGTATTCGCGCATATGAGAATGAGAAAGTGAACACAACAACGCACACCTAACTCCAAGGACATTCGAGATATATTTTTCAATTATTTAAAAACTCTTACATTCATGCAATGCGACAATACAGCAGTTGCTAATTGTTGTTGTTGTTATTGATTCAACATTATTGCTTTTTTTTGCATATAGGCTTGAATTGCACACATTATGTTCGCTCCTTCTTTTCCTATTTCCGAGGCGTGGGATATTCATAAATCATACGAGAGAGAGAAAAAGAGACCCATACGCAATACTCAACCTTTGGCCCAGATAAAATGGCATAAATTTGTTGCTAATTGGAACAAAATATATCAATTGCAAAAATTCCATCGTAGCCTCAATTAAAAGCGATAAAACTGATAAAACATTTATTTAGATGAAATTAATTAATTCGCACAGCAGATATGACTTTACATTTTCTTTTCTCTCTCTCTCCTCACTTTATTTATTTTTCTTGCAGTTTTTTTTTGTGACTAGACGTAACTTCTCGCAAATATTTCTAATACAGTTTCAAAACTTTCCCCAATTGATAAATTATCAACATGAGAGAATGCGGAATGTGTCGTACTTTCACCAAAACAACAACAACGAATTCTCGTTCTCAACACGTAATTACGCAATTCGATTTTCCAATATCAGTGAACGATCAGAGCGAATCTTTGTCTCGATAAACAATTAACCCAATCCGCTGCGCATTATTGATTGAGTAATAATACGCCAATAAATAATAATAAGTGAATAATATCAAGGATAAGCAGAAACGGCTCAAAGTGTTTTCTCAGCAATTCTATTCAATCTTACATTCAAATGTAGAGAACATGGAAATCCCTCAACAGTTTATGAATGCAACGAATTACATACTTCCATTTGGGGGGATTTACTACGATAATCGTGGAAATTAATTATCGAATGAAATAGTGAAAACATTCTCTTTTCGGGTCATCAACTGTCTAGATAAAGTGAATCATGAATTAAGAATTGGATTTGCTCTAATATAGACACTTTTAATCATCGCAATTATATGAACTGTTTGCACGATTTCCTAAACGTGCATTAGATTTATTAAATCTATTTATATAACAGTCGAACATATTGAAGCAATTACCGTAAATGTTTACATATATCAAATATCCTGTGACACTCTTGCTTCTACCACCAAAGCTAAGCTTTGTAAACAACTCAAAACGATCGGAAAATCACAATTTAATTCCTCACATTGATACAACAGTTGTACTTCTATAATCGTCAAGGTAATGACTCTTTGATTTTTCAGGTCACAACTTAATCAAAATGCAAAGTTCAAAGATGGGTCAGGTCGCATAATCGCTTTTACAATTTTCTCAGATGAACAAAACACAGCATGTTCTAAAACGGGAAAATAAACCTAATACCTTTCGAAGCTCCCAAATCAAATTACAATCGTTCACTGACCCCACATCGATTATAACAACATCAGAATGAAATTGTAGTAACTTTTAACAAACATTAAATTATGATAACAAATCTGGTATCATGTTTATCAAATAGCGGTAAAACGATTTCTTTTGGAATAAAACTTTTTTTTATATGTAGATACCAACTTATATATGGTCAAAACAATCAATTTCTTCAGATGGTAACAATCTATAATTGTTGAGACTATCTCAAGTCTGCATGGATTTAATATAAAGTGATCGCTAAGTGCAATTGTAGAACCAGTTCATGATGAATGTAATTGCTGCTTGTAATTCAAAGTTTGCTCCTAGTTCGATTACGATTTTATGCGTTCAAATTGATACGCATTGACCTCATCCCACTTGAGTGCCTTCAACCTCTTGTTGCAAGCGATGAGCAAATCGGCTCATTTCGAATAACATTACAGGAAAAAAAGGCGCGCAGAGAAAACATCATAAGCTGAATGGTGTACGCGAAATATTCCAAATGGGATGCGGACCTTAGATCGTATAAACATGAATGAACGGTAAATATGACAAATAAGCTTCTGTGTAAATGTTAAATGAATGTTACTTGTTGATTCGATTTGACTTCGATATTTAAACCATTATTGTTTACACCTATGCCATCGCCCCTAGCAGTTGCATTGTGTGCGCGCCTTTGGTGCATTCTGAAAATAATTCTTTCTGTTTGAAACTCAAAGTACAATTGATATCTGGTATGTGTGACCTCGATGATTACAGTATCTAAATACATTATGTGAATTTCACATCGACTCGATTCAACTTTAACTAGCCGATCAGAAGACTTGTATGAAAATATGGTAATAATTAGCATTAACTCGATTTGCCGAAATCAAGTTGAGCGAATTGAATCTGAGGAGAGAAGTAGAGAATGTTCAATGTAGCGAGAAGGAAAATAACATTAGCGAAAAAAAAAACTAGTTTTACACATACATTATATTCTCGGATGTCCTTGCGCTTATTAATGCTGTATTATACTAATATTTTCTTCGTCGCAGCTCCGTCACACTTGTAGCCTGTGCAAAACTCTTTTGCAGCGGCACAAGAAGGCCGCCCGCAGATGATTGATAATTTAAGGTTGAATGTGCAATGAGAGTGATGTGCATAGCGTTTGTGATGCGTTTCACCTACCATAACTAGAGATCATTGTTAATTAACGATAATATATGTTTGTATATGTATGTATATAGAGCGAACACACTAAACGTGATGTGTAGAGTACGGAAGAATAGTTCGGTATCGAAGAACAGGGGGTTGAAGTCTGTTTTTTTTTTGGAGCAAAAATTGATCGTAGTAGAACGTGTCGAAGATATTAATTTTTGCTTCGGGGTGCGCGATCCGGTGCCGGAGCTTCTCAACGTCTCTTCACGAGCTTCTGGGAGTTGAAGACAATTTCTCGATTCCAGGTATAGTGATATGTGAACGTCATACTATACGGATTGCCGTTGTGGATCATTGGTACCGACCATCGAGGAAATCGGGTCAAAGACTTTGAGGGAATAATGGTCACGTTTGATTCGCGACAGGCCAACACGAAAAAGAAGGAACGCCAGCAGCAGTTGCAGCACTCGCGGGAGCAGTCGTTTTGAAATGGGCAAACTTGCGACGGAATTGCGCACTCTCGGAACACGCCGACACTTGCGGTAACACAGAAACGGAGACTGTCTTGCCGCACAAGAATGTTCTCGCTCTAAGCATACAAAAGCAGTCGCCCTCTCCACTAATCTATCAAGGATAACAGTGATATGACCATACATACACTCACACACACACTCTGCGTTTGATTACTTTTTCTTTTCTTTCTTCATTGTTGTTATTATTATTGAAGATCCGACCGAGGAATGTCAAAGGTCATATCAATACGAACGCGTACGCATACACATTGTTTTCCTTCAAAAAAAAAGACGCGTTAATTGCTTTCGATTCAGTACCCAATTGATCCAATAGGCTGTCACCGTATAACATTGAAAGCCCCCTAAACGAGAACAAACTATATGCAACGCCTAATTCAGAAGCCATTCCGAGAACGAGATTTTGGCAATATTATTTGAATAGAAGAGATTCTGGACTTTGGACCATTCGCAACCGGTTTATTCCACGTGGATTGCCCAGAACCTTTGAGGTTGATTTTACGGTTACAGCCTCACATATGCGAAGGGTTCATCTGTCTTGCGATTCACGCGTCTGGTTCGTGTCTGCCTTCTGATTATGCTAAAACATTGCGTTGGCTGAAGTTCATTTAAATCTGTTCGTAAGAGAGAGAAAAAAAAGCAACTATAATTGCGACCTAGACGTGAGCATAATCAACGTGACGATTGTGTCTAGCCGCGCGGAACAAGGGCGACTCCACCTAGACCATTCGCAATGTCTCTTTGTTGTGACTGGGACATGATCTAATCGCTCTACCAATCCACTCCATATACAAACAACTAACCCTTTTTTTCAGGAGACACACCGACAAAGTGTGCATTAACATTAATTGGAGGCTGCAGACATTACCCATTACATAATTGCCTAGACAAGTTAATTTATTGAAAAATATTAATTAAAACGCAGTTTACCCTTTCCATTCGCGCCCATATATATGCTAATCTCTCGGCTAATAATAGAAAATCTCTATTTGCCTTCCCGTTTTCCTCCCCGGCCGAACGATAATGCATATGCAATTTGCAAATAGGCCATAGGTGTCTGAAGAAACAGGTTTTCAAGAAAAATCGGACAAGGCTTTTACTTTCTCGAAAGGAAATGTGTGCGAATAAGAAGAGAGAAAAAACTGAAAGATTCCGCCTCCACATCCTTTTACAATTATCAGGACTTATCGCAACGTTATGGCGATCTTCTTGGAAGAGGTCATCGGAGAAATCCTTGGCCACACCGAATCTAATGTAATATTTTTGCATTTGTTTGTTTTTGTTTCGTTCTCGTTCGCTTTGCGATGCATCTGAAAGTGAAGACCCACCTTCGGTTCCGTTGATGTATTCATCTAGGTCTTCAAGATTATCAAGATTTTCCAGGATCTCGGTAACGATCTCGAACTTGTTCTTGTCATTCGCTTCTGAGCTCAGTTCTTCTTCCGTCCAATATAGATCTTCCGAGCTGTATGCCGTCGCATCCTCATTGGTGGGAGGAGACGACACCAGCTCGAACGTCCTCTCCAGTGTGACCGTTTCCATAATCGTTGTTGCGATTTTGGACTTGCAAACTGGATATTAAGAATGTTGATGGATAATAGCTTGTGTTGTTGTTGTTGATGATGATGCTGGATGTTATTTGTAGAGGGATGGTTATGTTGAATTGTGGCGAGGTAGCAACGCCGAATTGCTCGTTGAGCGCCATGATGGCTCTGCAAGAAGAGAAAAATAAACATCAATTAGAAATGAAATTGAAGAAATATTCTGCTCATTAAATAATTTATTATCTATTTACTGTATAGTAATTACATATCTTATCATATTCTTTCCAAGATAAGTATAATGTAAATTGGTAGGTATTGTTATGACAATCATAAAGTCACACACTTCCTACTTGTTATATACACATCATAATTCATTTTGTAGCCTTCTATCTTAATCATCAACTTTTCACCTAATCATTTAAAAAAAATATAGATAATTAATTTATATATCTTCACTTTACGTGTTATTTTTTTCATATCAAATTAAACATAATTCATAGTTTGTAAGTTAAAATGTACAGAAATATTTAAAGCAATCATTTTCAATAAATATTTGATTACTTTACTAATAATTAATAATTCAAAATTTCTATTCTAAGTCTTAGAATAACATTGTCCAATTGTTGTGTCGCAGGGTTGGAATTCTGGACACCGTGGAATAATATCTGGTGTTGTCGTTGTGGAGTCTTAGTAGTTTGAATTAAGTAAATTCAATTGGTTTTACAATAACTTTATTATTCAATAGTAGGTGAGTCTTATCGAAGACTTTGTTATTCGTTGGAGATTCTTCTGAGA
Organism: Nicrophorus orbicollis; assembly: GCA_018845635.1. Taxonomy (NCBI): domain Eukaryota; kingdom Metazoa; phylum Arthropoda; class Insecta; order Coleoptera; family Silphidae; genus Nicrophorus; species Nicrophorus orbicollis. Next base: position 586,978 of record JAFMTC010000090.1, on the reverse strand, counting down.
CTTAGTTATTCTTTGGATGTACTACTGAGACTAATTCTAAATACATAATCTACTTACGAAGTTAATTATTATTAATCAAGGGGTGGGAGTTGTGATTGGGAGTAGGGCTTTGTTTATATTTGATGATTAAGCGTACCCATGGAATCCGGCTTGGGTGGTTTGTTTAGAGTACGACCAGCCCGAATTCCTTACAGTTGTTTATATGAAGAAGTGCATTGATTAGGAATCTTCGAATCAATCCCTTGGCATTTATATATTTGTTTATATAACAAGATGTGGCGACTAAGACACTTGATATGCGTCTACGTGAGAAACTCTTTGTAAGATCTCTTATACATTGATTGTTTATACAATATAATAACAATAATATTAATAATAACGGTTGGACAGTTTCTAGGATTGTACATGTGTAAAATCAAAGATATTTTACTACTAAATTATTATCTTATCCATATTCAAACATGAATTTACTACAAGCACCTATTTGCAACAAGATTGTCTGCATCTAATTGCTTCCAATGTGACATTGAATTATCTTTTAAATATGCAAAGACAATAAACATCATTTTAAAAAATCGTAATGTGTTCTTTTCGAAAGAAATTTATTGTCCATTGGAAATATTTACAGTTAGCTGTGTAACTGTTTCTTGAGACAGAATTTATAAATATGAATCTACAATCGGTATCAGTCATTGTTTTCTGCCTTCCAATTGAAACATATCGACCCTTACACGAGATACACTCGTCAATTATAGGCAACATAATAAACAGCGAACGTCACAAAGCAATCAATTAAGATTGCCATGAATTTAACATGGCGTTAGCATATGTTACGAAAACGAACCAATCTGAATTTATCGACGGAACGAAAATAACTATTCAATAATAACAAGTTTCTATGCGAATGAAGTTGCGTAACATTTGTTGTATCGACGATCCTCTCTCGCTTCCTGTATTTCCATGACCTTTCATACATATAAGAATGAGAGATATTTTGAGCACGCACTGGACGTGAAACCTAAATCTTATCTAATCCGAACGCCGCCATCCGTATACGAAAACAGATTCAAGTCAAAATATTTATGCATTTTGTTGTGTGCAGATCTTGACTTGAAGATCCCGAAACGACTTTCTAACTTGTGGAAATGGAATCGAGGCGACGCTTGTTGCTGCAACTGAATTGGAAAGAATCTGTTCGATAATAATCATAATTTTGCGCACGTAAAGCATTACGGTATTTCCGAACGTCACGTTTCAGTTCCTGGAAAAGCTGTAGCATGTAAAAAAAAACAAAGTGGGACAAAGTGGGGCAATTTAGTGCAGTAGCAACATATTGAAAGCCTCCGATATTGAAACAATTGAGGGTATTGATAGATTCCGTATTGTGAAACTGGGTTGAATCATGTTGTGCAAAATTCCCGCCTCCGACATAAATCTGCCACATGAAGATAGGTCACGGCAATTTAACATCTTGGAAGGTGCCATAATTGCACTGTCTGCGGTTTTCTTATCGTTTGGGTAGAGTCAAAGTGTGTTAACTTACTCCATGATTCCTTGGTTGTGGGGCACACGCAGGTGTGCGGGGGCTTTGGGTCGCTAGTACGACATTGCAGCGGATTTAGCACCGGAGGTAATAGAAACGAAACACTTTAAGAACAGTTCAATGGAAGAATGACAGAATGACGGCGAAGACGCATGGTGGATGCGCGGGACGCGAAATGCGCACGCGCAGGCCGCTAGAGCGGCCAACTTTTGAAATTGTTCTATAGAAAAAATGCGACTTTCACGTTACTAAAACCTCGCTTTTTTCTAGGGCAGGTGAAGTAACTCACCTCCAAACCGCCAATTACAGGTATTACCTGTACAACTCTCGGTCGATGCACAGCTTTACGTAATCATTTTGCATCCATTATCGATACACCTGTGCGAGCAGCGGGAAATTCGATAATGAAATCGAGGTGATGGAATAGCATTTTAACGTCGTGTCTCGGGATCAAAAATCTCTGGATTATCTCGCAGTTACACCGTTGTGGAATCTTAGGGGGTTTATGAATATTAAATGCGAATATTAGCATATTTCCATTGAGAAGTCAACTATACAAGTATAGTCTCATATAATATTAATTAAGAGTAACATTTTTCTCTTAAGTTAATAATCAGGTCATTTTAATAAAGGTCAGGTTATGTCAATAATCAGGTTTTTCAAGGATTATCTTCTTCAAAAGTTTACCTAGGACTAACTTTTGAATTATAGTGGAAGTATCAAATTTGGTTAGGGAAAACTATTCCCTAATTATTATGTATTTAGAAGGATGTACATATTTCAGAATAACTTAGTACAACATCGTTACATAGTGAATGAAATATAGTAATATTTCACATTAGTTTGTCAAATCTTCATAAGATAAAATATAGTAAATCATTAAGAACTTACATTTGCATATAGAAATGGCCACAACATTGCATAAAAAATATATAACTGTATCATAACTAAAAACGTAGAAAGTAATCCAAATATCTAAATAATAAGAATCAAAATAGTCGAACTGAAAATGATTGTAAAAACTGGTTTATTGTCTACCAAGTATAATGAACTAAGTTTATATTTGACAGGTCATGGACTGGCTGCATTTTCCTTCCTCAGTGGAAGAATCAGAACAGAAGTGTAATGAAATAAGTTAAATTAGAATTGAAAAAAAAACTCGATAATAATTATGAGTTACATAAACCTGGGAAACGCGTGTTATTGTTTTTAAACATTTTTTTTTGTCAATATTGACAAGCCTCGCCAATTCAAAACCTCTTGCGAATGAAGATATTCGTTAAGGTCTGCTTTTCGATGGTAACACATTAAATTCGTCGTTAACAGCAGAAGGAAAAACACAACAATCTGCAAAATGGGGATGAACATGCTTTCCGCTAAGAAGGTCAAGCTGCATGGCATGAAAGATGAGAGGTGGACCGCAAAAGATCACCTCTCCCAGTACAAAGGATTGACCAAATTATTTCGTACGTCTCAACAATTATCCGCAATTAAGTTATATAAACAATGAACAAAAGCAAACTCTTCAGATTTAATTCAAGTTTTCAAGTCAAGTGAAAACCTGCTCATTCATCTATTTACGCGTCCCGTCGTTGGAGAAACTCGAGCATCGATGCTATAATTATAAATTTCGAAATATCCTTTCAACATCTGCTCCAGGGCACACATATTCTGTGTGTATTTAGAAACTATAAACATACCTTATATAATTACTAATAGTTAATTGTTTCTTAAACATCTTTTGTATATTCTCTACACATTCATTCAAATCAAAAGCTATTATTTATTCAGATTTAGAGAGTTTATATCAAAGCATATTTACATTAATCGTCATGAGTAATTGATTAAAATTAATAAGTTATCTCCTCAAACAAAACAAAACTTAGGGAAAGAGCGCAGTAGATTATAGAAATACCATGAATGATAAATATTAAAGTTTTTGGTGCATCGACGATTCATTAATGTCACGATGCATTAAAATTATCTAGTTTCGGATACATTATCATTACTTTTAAGAAATAAGAATATATGCTTATTCATTGCGATATACAAAAAAAAAAATAGTTTTGTAGCTGAATGTTCGTTCGTAATTGGAATATATTGCGCTGTGCAAACGAAACGATATCTGCGACATTAAGGATAACGATAATCATGAAATACTAGCTCCGACGTTGAAGTACGCATTGATTGATTTGCAGAAAGAGATAGGAAAATACTCGACTATGATAAATCGCTGGCAAAGAAGAAGCACGTCAAGGAGTTGCTGCAGCTGCAAAAGGACATCAACTTGAACAGATCCGATTTGGAGAATGCGATGACCGGCGATCGGCAGCAAATACGCAATATATTAGCTGAAGACAGAAAACTGCAATTGGCTTACCAAGAGCTGCACGTCAATGTAATTTTATTGTTGGTCCCCAGCTGAAACAGAACATGTCAGGCCAGAACAGTGATAAAACAGAACTAGAACAAAAAAGTGCTCAGAAAATAACAAAATTAAAACATGATCAACTGTTACAAACAGATTTTACGTTTTGTCACTGTTCTGGCCAGATATGTACTCAGTTACCATTGTTGTTAATTAATTTACTAAAATGTGTTTAACTTTACTTAAGAACATTATAAACCACATTTACCAAGACAACTTCTCGAAACGCAAATATCTGGACGTGCTGAAGTATAAGCTTAAACTGAAGATGGAAGAGTTGATCAAATTTCGGGTAAGAACAACCGCATTTCTGTGTGTATTACCCATAAAATTATTTGGTAATTAGTTGGAAGAAGGTGATTTGGAGAACAGGATCAAGTACGAGGTGAGCGACAAGATTCCCATCGAGGTTCAAGTGGGAATCGTCACAGGAAAAGTTCAAGATATGATCCTGAAAAAGGAGGCCGCAATTACAGTGCGGAATACGTACAGAATATTGGTGGATATCATGAAGCAGGTGATGTTGTTGTAATTGTTTGTGAAGATCAATTAAAGAGCGGTTGAGGTTTCAGGATGCCATATACTTCGACGCAGTGCTGGATAGTTTGCAGGAAGACGGAAGGGCTCAAGGAAAGTGCATATACCAGACCACGATCCTCGGTCAATTGGCCACAGAATACTTGGACGACAGACGGACGGAATTCCAAACTCTGCAGGAAACCGTTAAGAAAGACTTGCATCACAGGAATAAGAAATTGCACGATGTTAGGGAACAGGTCGAGGATACCACAAAAAGTCTGAGAGGGCTAGTTAGAAGGGACGTGAGTTTTTGTTGCTTTCGTTTGTAAATGAGAATAATTCAAATTATTTTCAGAGCGATTTAACTGTGACCACGCTTCCTCCATCTACAAGTTTCACGGATCTACAGAAGAGTATTGGGGAGATTGAAACCGTGTTGTGCTCTCTCCAAGATATGACGATGGTGTCCAACTTTGATTGCATATTTCCTTGGTAAAATGAAGACATTTAAAAGTGGAAGTGTACTGTAACAATTTTATAATATAGTATGGAGGAGCAAGCTAGACAAAGGGATCGTTTGAAGGAGCTGTTGTTAAAGAATGAGGAAGACAAGAACACCTTGTTGAAACGCAAGAATCACGCAGAATTAATTGCAACTGATTTAACGAATACCATGAACGATTCGACGATGGAGTAAATCATTACTTTTCTCACATCTCAACGAGATCTATTTTTTTTAAGTTAATTAATGATATTTTCTATTGCAGATACAAGGACCGAAAGAAGGGTCTTTTGGAGGAAATTTCAATTGTTAAATTGAAGAGAACTGAAATTGATGAGACCATCCAGAGGCGAGGTGGACTCCTTCTGAATATCAGAAAGGTGCTGCAGCAACTGAAAGAGATGACCGACAAAATAGGAACTGATACAAAGAAACAGAAAGCCGTCGATATCGATTTGCCGCACAAATCTTTATCAGTGGAGCACATTCTCGTGCCGCCAATCGAAGAAGATGGTGAACTCGATCGTTTAGAACTGTTGTTTTGATAATTTATGTTTATCGTCACTTACAGGACATAAATTGATCAAGATCATCGAAAACAAAGTCTCGATACTCATGAGGGCCGCACCGGAGAGCGAGAAGTTCAATCCGCAGGATGCGCAAGAGGCATATAACAAATTGATCATCAGAACGTGCAGATTGTTGGACATCTCGCAACAGGCAGTAGACAGTACGTGGATTGGTTTAAAAACAAATGGTTGGTCGTTGAGTTTAACGTTTCTCTTTGGTTATTTAGCTGACTTCTTCGAGGGATTATCGTTTGAAGATAATCTGATTCCAACGAACGAATTCATCAAAGCTCAGAGCAAGGAGATCGTCGCAAACGCTGCCCGAACAGAAATTTAAAGTACATTTTCATATTGTGATTACAGAATCAATAAAATGAATTTCTTTTGTATAGTATTTGTTTTGTTGGATTATAAAACAACGATAAATTAAAAAAAAAAACAAGACAGAAAGACCTCGGTCGTTAACACTTCGGCACAATTTAAATCAATAAAGATGTTTAAATGAATAAAAATATAAATCTTGGACGTTTTGGAAACTCTGGTACGATGTGAAAAGAAAATAAACAAATAGAAATATTGGGTTGCCTATCATTAAATTGTTTATTGACTGTTGCCCAGGGCCCGGTATGAGACGTGTTAAATAAACCATACAACATCGAAGCCGTACCAACTGTAAAACACTGCTTTAAGTCTTCTCCTAGGTTTCAGTGATGCGTGTCTTGTTGGTAGCATAGCCTGTCCTTAGAGCGCCATCTGTCGGTGTCCCAGCGTATGAGTGGTCCTCCAATAACCTCTTTTGAAAAGTAAACAAATATTTTAGCTCATGCGCATTGTAAAAATTTTAAAATTGATATACGCATGCGCAAAATGTATTTTTTAATGCGCATGCGATTTATTGTAGCTTTCGATGGTCTTGTCAACTTCGTAGTTAATGTTTTCTTCAGTATTACTTTACTGCCCGTGCCAGTCGCATCGCCTGGAGGCACTCTGACACCCTGTTTACATCCATTTAACCATTGAACTTATCCCCGCTGTTACCCCTGTTGTTGACCGTAAAGAAAAATTAACCTTTGTACGTGAAGATATTTGAAAATGCCTCAAGGACGTAAAAAGGTACCGTTTAGCGGTAAAGCAAAGAAGGAACAGTTGAAAGCAAAAAGGAATAAAAAACAAGGTAAACTTCAATTAAAGTAATTCTACAATTTTTTCTACATACTTTCAATGTTTAGGGTCAAGTACAAATTATCTTGTAAAACCTCATAACTCTGATGGCGATGACAGTGATGATGGTCGCCAAGTTCAGAAAGTGAATGAGCAGCCAGGAAGGTCTGGAAGGAATGCGAACAGGTACAATCTGAAATTCTATAGGGAATCGGATGCTGAGATTAAGGAACGCAAGGAACTGGCCATGAAAAGCCTGGAAGTGCACAACGATTTAGAGATAAATCTGCAAGATTATTTTCCTGAAGATTTTGATTTCCCGAAGAGACCTTCCTGGAATTTTGAGATGACAAGGGAGTTATTGGATTCTAGAGAAAACAGATATTTCTCTGATTATGTGAGTCAATTGGATAACAAGTATGGTTGGAAGGATATGAGTTTCTTTGAACTCAATTTGGAGACCTGGAGGCAACTGTGGAGGGTCCTGGAAATGTCTGATGTCATTCTGATCATTGTTGATGTTAGATTTCCTGCTCTGATGTTTCCACCTTCACTCTACAACTATGTCACCAAAACTTTGAAAAAACAGATGATTTTGGTTATGAATAAGATAGACTTGGCTCCGACTCCATTGGTCGCAGCATGGAGGAATTACTTTATTAAAAATTATCCAGAATTGAAAGTCATCTTATTTACCACAATGCCGCAGTATAATCTAGTTGGAAAGTTATCGGATAAAGCTGGTATGTTCTTCTAATTGATAATATTTTATGTGATAATACATTGTAATCGGTTATAGGACTGCAAATTCGTCATAAAAAGGGCAGGATTCGTATGGCAACTGAAGGCACCAAGCTGTTACTGGAGGCTTGCAAGGAAATCGTTAAGAATAAAGTAGATTTGAAATCTTGGGAGGAGAAGATTAAGCGAGAATCATCGTACACAACAGACGATGCAGATGAATTGATCATCGAGGAAGCTATCGAAACCAAAGCCGTGGACACTTCGTTTTATCAACACGAGAGATTCAATAATGGCATTTTAACGATCGGTTGCGTAGGTCAACCGAATGTTGGAAAGTCGTCTGTGATGAATGCCATAATGGGCAAGAAAGTAGTATCTGTGTCGAAAACTCCTGGTCACACCAAGCATTTCCAAACGATTTTTATAACTTCGAACGTCTGCTTGTGCGATTGTCCAGGCCTGGTGTTCCCTTCGAAGGTTCCGAAAGTGCTGCAGATTATCATGGGCAGCTTTCCGATCGCTCAACTCAGAGAACCATTCACCGCTGTCAAATATTTAGCAGAGAGATTGGACATGCCGAAGTTGCTGAGAATCGCGCACCCAGAAAACGATGACACTTGGTCAGCAATGGATGTGTGTGATGGTTGGGCGAAGAAGTGCGGATTCGTTACGGCCAGATCCGGAAGACTTGACTCTTACAGAGCAGCCAATAGTTTGCTTAGAATGGCACTCGACGGAAAGATCTGCATTTGCCTAACACCACCAAAATATGAATCAGAAAAAGGTAATTACTACTTCGTTATTATGTATTTGGATATTTTGAATTAATTAATAATTATGTTTCAAGATTATTGGGAAAAACACGAAGATGTGAAAATGGTGAATTGGATCAAGGCAATTGTAAATGATGATGCTGATAAAACCCAGTATCGTCCTTCTGAAACAGTCGCGGAGAGTTGCAGCGACGAAGATGATTATAAAGATAGTGATGAAGAACAGGATGAATACGATGATGACTCTTCCGATGGAGAACAGGTGGCAGGCTCCAATAAATTCTCGGCTCTAACCGATTGGAATTGAATTGGGATTTTGTTAAATAAATGCTCATGTTAATAACATATATATTACTTTGAATTAATGCAACACAATGAATCAACCCCTGAAGCAAACAACATCAGACAGACTAGATTTCAAATGTACGTCCACGTACTTGCTATATAACAATATGCCTAAGTGCAATAAAACTTGTTCAATCATCGTTAATCTTCCAACAATATCTGAGCAAAACATTAAAATCCATGAATAACATATAAATTTACATATATAATACATTCACGTGATGCCCGTTAATGAGCTAAAATTGTTTACTTAAATCGATCACAAAATTAAAAACTGTACCTATGCTCAATTCAAAGAAGCTGTACATCACCAAACAAAACTTAACAGAGACCTTCCTCCTCCTCATCATCCTCATCCTCGTTAACAGGTGCAGCTAGTGCAGCAGCTTGATAACCTTGTTCCTCCTACGAATAGCAAACATTAAAAAAATCCAAATAAAGTAGGAGAAACATACATGAACTGGTGACTCCTCCTTACTGACGTCCACGGTTTCGGCAACTTTCACTGGTGCCTTAGTTTCTTCTGGCAATGGCATGTCCCGTGCGAGAATTGCGTACTCGATATCCATGAACTTGATGAAGGGATTGGCTAACGCCCGCTTTGCTTGATCACGGTCTTCCTCGTCGTAAGCGGTCAACAAGCTTTCCAGAGTCTGTACTTCAGGTGGTTCGCAGCAGTTCCCCCATTCCTTGAAAGCCTTCTCGGCGGCAACCACGTCTCCTCGCGCCAACTGCACTAAAACTAAGGCAACGGCGAGTCGACCCATTGCTTGGAACGCCTCGTTCTGCTGGTGGAAGCCCATCTCGCGTCGGATGGCATCCGCAGCAAGGTCGTATTCCTGCAATTTGACGTGGATTCTGGCCACTTTGCTCATATATTCGGCGGCCTGTCTGGAACTATCTTGGATGACGGATATTTCGGCTGCCTGCTGGAACAAACCCAGAGCATCCTTGAGATGTTTCTGTTCGAGGATCTTCGCAGCTTTTTCCAATGAAGAGGATGCGGATTCGGCATTTCCGCCCGTTTGATAAAAGTGAGCTGCCTGTTTGGCCATATTAGCCACATTTCCTAAGTCGTTCAATTCCTTGCATACTAGTATTGCTTGGTCAAGCGCTTTCGCTGCGTAAAATCCACTGAAAATGATTGAAAAGAAAAACTAATAATTACAGGTAGACATATCAAAAATATAGACTTTCAAATATTGTCAAATTTGTGTGAATTATCTTTTCCTCAGTAAAAATAGTAACTAGCAAATAGTAACTCAAAACGTATTTATCAATATTGTTACATACAACAGGATAAAGTAAATAATCAATCTATTTCTACAAAAATTCATAAATTTATAACTAAAAATTTAACAATCAAAATGTAAAAAAAACTAATAAAATATTATGAGATTTACATGAATTAACTTTTCGTTTCAAAAAATTGCTCAAGAAATCTCTCTGAAAAGTCTTTGTTCTTCATATTGATTTATAATAAAGTCTACACTTTAAAACACATGACCCACTAGGTCATATATATATATATCTGTTTGATCTAGTTACTATAATTTAGTAGGTCAATATGCAAAATATAAAAATGGGTAAATGTTATTAAGATTTTACTCATTTCAATGAAATTTTTAACTTGCAGAGAGTCTGTTTCTTTTAAGTAAATGACACCAACTTGGAAAGATTAAGAGTAAAATTTTAACAATAAAAGATGTTAAGTGAAGTAATTTTTAAAAAATTCTCAACTTAATGATAACATTTTCATGTGGAAACAAGGGACTCACTTCTTGTTCTGCCTGTGACAGTCTGATGATTTCATTAGGCAGTCCCTGCATTGCTCAAAAGATTTGGCAATCCTGAAGCATGTGGCTAGAACACGAAGGCACTTTCAGTAAACAAAACTTACAATTGCTCAAGCGAGACATGCATACCAGCTTTGTTGTATTCATCTGCAGCCTCATCAAAATCAGGCCGCCACTTCAGCAACGAAGTTTTCAGGCTACAAAAGCAAATTCCATAAATTAATCAAACATAATTAGTGAATCATATTCTGACTACCATTTCTCCGCTGTTTTAATGTGTTCTAAACCCTCTTCAATCTTTTTATTCGCCGACATGATTACACACCACAATGACACTTCACAGGTGTTTACCTTCACTACTTTATTGACAAAAGTAAGCCACTGCAAGTAGGCGGGGCTCAAAGTTTTGCACTAACAACTTTTTTTGCCTTCAAAACCAAATCCACAGGAAAACACAGATTCTTTATTTGTAAATTAAAATCACTGATTTGATTAGATTTAAACAGTAGCCCTTTCGTTGCAGTAAATTCATTGATTCAAATAAGAAGCAATGGTATTTTCTACCAGTGTAAATTTGGTTGTATAACCCAAACGGTTAGTCCATTCATTTTGGATTCCATTCATCTCAGGATTCATTCAAAAAATTTGTTCTATTATTTATTATCAACATCTTAAATATTAAGTGCTGTATTATGTTTATTAACTTTTATTGTTTTCCAAGACACATATATTAGGAAGGTGTTAAAAGCTAGAAAAGCATAAAGAAGTTGAAAATGAAATATTTATTGACTTCCTTCATTTATAAATAAATATTATAGTAAAGCAAAATATCATAGTATCAATAACTTTACATAAATAAAATTAATACATATTTATGCATCAAATGGCAATAGTCTTTACGTCTCCTTCCTAGTATCTTTTTTTAAATATTGCCAAGCACGTAGGATGCACGTGCTGATGGAGAACATATTACTAAAGCATGTTAGTAAGAATACATTTAAAGCTTCTATGGCATAGAAATTTCTGAACAATTCGAAGAAAAAGCCCATTGAAGATCATGCCTCGTCAATTACGTTACTACTGGTTACGGCAAAGTTGTCTGCAACACAAAATATCACATTACTTTTGTTTATCGCTTAATAAATATTTATATATTTTTTTCAAAAACTTAATTTACTTTATTATCATATAAATGATGAAATATGATGAAATTGATCAAATAGTTTTATAAAATTTTACGTGTTTTGAGTTTCTTAACAATTCTATCTTATAAAATATCATAGAATTGAGGGAAATGCCTGTCCCAGAGATCATTGTTTTATATATTGATTCATAATAATACACTTACACTTCAAAATTCAAATCAAAAGCTCTTGACCTACAAATGAGTAATGCTTATATTGTAGGAGGTAAATTTGTTTTGTAATATTTCTTATATAAGTAATCAAGTTTTTGAAGAGAAAACAATATTGTTAATGTATTACAGCTATGAACTCACGTCATCCTTCTGAAGACAATCTGCTACTTTTTTAAGACATTCTAAAGCTTCCTGATTCAAATCAGCATTGGTATAACAATTAGCTAGAAAAATACCTATTCAGTAAACAAACTATTAACTTATTACGAAACAATGTGCGCACCAGCTTTGCGATATTCATATATGGCTGATTTATAATCGGGGTACCATTTGTACCAAAAAGTTGTGAGGCTAAAACGCAAGATTAGTGAAGAAAACTCTCTTCAAATTTAACAACGATTACCATTTCTCTGCGTTTCTAATGTGTACCAAAGCCTCTTCTACATTTTTATCAGCCGACATATCAACTTTTTCACTGGACATTGCCGGACACAATTACCGGTTAATAAATATTGTTTATATTGCGCACAAAGATTAGATCTGCGTCTTGGCCCGTTGGGTGCAGTTTATTTATTGATTCAATATAGAAGCAAAGGTATACTTTACTAGTGTACGTGTGGTTGCATAAGTAAAACACAGTGGCAAATTAAAGTTTCAATTGCTTAAATTTAGTTTTTAATTTGTTTTCGATTTAAAAAAAGTTAATTATTTGGCTGGTATTTGGATTGTACAGTTTGTTGCATTCGAGTTAATTTAATTTTGAATTAGTCATGACCAGAAGAAGAATAAAATTGATTCATTAGGGATTCATGTACACATTTAATTATTAACTTTCAATTACTAAAACTTGTATTTGTAATGATCCTTTAATATTACATAATTTGTCTGCTATAAAATAATTCACTTGTTCACATGTTACCAAAATGTATTTGCATCATTACAAGTTTGAGTTATCTTTATTATAATCATTGTAATATATTTAATGTTCTGGTATATGTTATTGAATGCTGATGATAAATTGGTTGCTTGCTGTTAATAATGAACATAAAGAACGTTGCTAGCTTCATGCAAGTCTGAGTCTGAATTTCATTTTCAAACATTGTTTGGTGGGAAATCATTCAATACAAATAAATTTTGTTGATCGCAAGACCTGAGTGCAGACTACATTTGGAAATGGCAGAAAAATTGGAGGATTTGAATTTGCCACAGGCTTCCGTCCTGAAAATCATCAAGGGAAGTGTACCAGATAACGTTAACATTGGCAAAGATGTGAAATCGGCCCTATCGAAGGCTGCCTCGATGTTCATCCTGTACATAACCACACACAGTTCGCAAATTGCACAAGATGCAAACAGGAAGACCCTGAATGCACAGGATGTGCTGGACGCTCTGAAGGAGGCAGAGTTTGACAACTTCATCGAACCATTGAGCAAATCATTGAAAAGTATGTATCGTTTTCCATTTCTTAACTGCTGTAGCTTATGTACCAGTACCTGTAATTTAATAAGTCATATAAGTATATTCAGTTCAGCTAATGTTTAATTGAATCACAGTAATTATGATAATGTTAACATTAGCCATTTAGTTTTAAAATGTCCTTGCTTGTCTGTATATTTTACAATTAGTAATTTGTTTATGAAAACAATGTAGTAAAATGTTTATTATATGCGAAGACTCTGTAATTTTTCAATTTGCACAGATCTCAAAATATTGTATTAAATAGAGTCATAACAATTATGATAATGTCCTTGCCTGTCTGAATACATTACAATTACTAATTTTCTGAAAAAAACAATTTTATATGAGAATAATTTGTAATTCTTTCAATTTATATAGATTTCAAAGACACAAAGACTAAAAAAGATGCCACCAAAACCAAGAAAGACGATGAAGAGGAAATGGAGGAGGAATGTGACTGAAGTAACCAACTGTTATATAGATATATAATATATATAATTTTTAAGATTCAGAAAAGCTGTTGTTAATTATTTATGAATTGTCGTCTTTTTATTATTTCGTAATTAAATATTATTGTAGTTCGCAACAAAATATTGAATATAATATCACACTGCAAAAATACTTTTATAATTTTTGAGTAAGGCCACGCACGCAAAGAATGTGTAAAGAGGGTAAATAACAGGTGGCACAATAACGATAAATTTAAAGCTTTCGAAGAGGAGATTCATTTGCAAAGTCAATCGACGCGGATTTTCTTCTCGATGGCGCCTCTGCACATCGGGCATTCGTTTATAGGCAGCGCGCAGTTCGAGCAGCAGCAAAAGTGTCCACATGGAACGTAGATGATCTCACACTGGAAATTGTATTGTTTCAATGTTATGATTATTGTTGTTGAGTTATCTCTTACCTTATTGTCCAAACAGACAACGCATTCGCTTGTAGAGAAGCATTGTGTCGTCTCTATCGGCGGAGCACTGGCTTCGGAGGTTTGAACAGCTGGGGCCGTTGGTAGTACAAGTAGTTCTGGATAGATGCACTGCATATTCCTGAACGATTCGAAAGCGTTCAGAATGCTCAGACGGTCCGCAGCACTGGAAATGCCGATGTTCTTCAATTCCTCCTCAGTTACGTGCACCAATTTCTCTGTAACACAAAAAAATAAATGTTTCAGAATTCAGCAATGAATTGGATAGTGAAGTATTATTTATAAACATACTAATTTGAGGTAATACCTTCACTTATGGACCATTTAGCCAAAAAAGGTAAGTAATGGATGCATCCAGCAATAAGCAGAGCTTCGATTAGGGATGGATTCAATTTCTTCTGGAATTCTGCCATGCTATCTGGCATTCTGCAAAACAAACACGTACCATATAAATCCATGAATAATAGTCAAAACTATCCAACCTGTCAAGTAATTGCTGGTATTGTATCAACCAAAAGTCTTCAGCTTGCTCCTTTTTGTCTTCTAAAGATTGCAACGTTTCGAGCAATTGCGATCTCCTAACGCCTTGCTGCTCCAACAAATCCATCAAAAGAATCGACAAATTTATTCGTTTCTCCGCCAAATCGTTCTAAAATCAAATTAATGTTAATTGCATCCAAATAATTATGTTAAATGCTAACCAAATGATGATCCAACTCCAATTTTCTTCTATTCATCTCGATAACTGTTAAAGCAGCCAATTGAGATTCAATCAATTTCACCTGCTGCACTAAACTCCAGCTCCGAGCATCGCTCCTCTCGAGGAGCGCAGCCACTGCAATCCTCTGCAACTCGCTATCGTCTAGTAACTTTTGGGACAATTCCTGACTCTTAGTGTCTTGCGAATGCAGCAAGTCTCCTAGTCTTGAATCGGATTCCATTTCCCTACAGCAAAAAACCCTTTGAAATGAATGTCTTTGGAAAGATATTGTTTTCGTAACTGTTCCAAAAGGCTTCTCGATGCCTCGCAACGGTATTCATCGAACTGCATAAACTTCATTGTCTCCTGATTCAAAATCTCCTCCATGGCGTCAAGGATTTCGGTTTTACACAGGTTATCGTTATATTTATTAGCGGCTTCGATCAATTTCTCCTGTTCAATCCGCTCCTGCTCCAGAAGCAATCCCAAAGGTTCCTTGCTCATTTGCAACAACTTATTAATTGCAATATCTGCGTTCAATTCGACTAAAAATTACTTAGTTATTAAATCTATTTCATCAATCAAATTACGTGGATTTTACCTTCTTGAAGTTGTTCTATCAATTTGAAGCGTTCCAAGTCTTTGATCTGTTGGATTTTATCTAACGACTTATCGAGTTGATTCTGCTGCAGTCGCAAATCGTCTAACAACTAAAATCAATAAAATAATTTTATTAAAGAGAGTTCATTCAACTGAAGAATGATTACCTTCACTTTGTTGACTTTCATGGAGTTGGCCAATTCGAATTCTTGCTGCATCATGAAATCGTTGTGCTTCTCAATGGCGAGAAACTCTTCCTTCTTTTGCTCCTAAAATATGACAATGATTTAACTTGGATAATGCATTATTTTAGAAGATATAGTAGAGCATACTGAGCAAGCAATACATTTACCAGCATGCTTCACTACTGAAATAAATAATGATAATATAAGTGTTTCTGATCGAAAGAACAGAAATAATAACAAAAATTAGACATGCCTTTATCTTTTCAATCTCCCATATTTTTGCCTAAAAACAAACAGAAAAAGCTAAAATTAAAAACGTAGCATGATGAATGGTATATATTTCTATAAACAATAACTGATTGATTCATGGTAATAATGAAGCAACGACTGTGAGCAACATCAAATCATATTATTACCTCGATGTTGGAGTGTGGTACATACTCTTCAGTTATGCAAGCATCAGTTTCTTCAGTAGGTGAATATTCATAATTATTATCTGAAAACTATGTTCGTAACAAGTTATATTAACAGTACAATTTGTATTACCATCACAAACATATTTAACAACAACGTCAACACCTTGTTCAGCAATATCCTTTGGGGGATATTGGAAACAATCTGCATCGAAATACAACTGTCTGAGGTGCTGCAATTTTCCAAATGACTTGGGTAGTTCCTTGAGTTTCTTGTTTCCTTGCAAGTCAAGCAGTCTTAGTTTGTTCAAGTTGCCAGTTTCACGAGGTAATTCAGTTAACAGATTATTGGACACATTCAGTACTATTAAATTGAATAGCTGGCAAATTGTTGAAGGCAATTTCTTAATTTGATTGTTTTGAATATAAAGTTCCTGCAGATCAGAGAGTGAATTGTTTTATAATTCTGACAAGGGGCAGTCTTTACCTTAAGATTAGTTAATAATTGAATTTCTTCAGGCAGATGAGTAAAGGCATTATTGTTTAATGAAAGCACTTGCAGGATGTGCAAGTCCCTCAGACTTCCACCACCATTCAGCGAAGTCAAATTGTTGAAGGACATGTTGAGCTGCTCCTTCAGGAACACCCTGCACAGTGAGTAAATCCCCGATGGGACATTGTTGACACTGCAGTCTGAAATATCAAACACAGGCTCCGGATTTTCTCTTGCCTAGAATACAGAGTTACCTCATTTAGATTGTCTCAAACGGAGCTGTTTAGATCTATGATTACCAAGTAAAGCTTGTGTTCTAGCTTGGCTTTGTTCTCCTTCTTACCCCATCGGAACATGCTTTTAAATATTGTTATAGTCAGTATATATATCAATGGAATAGAAATAAATCACATATTTCAAAAGGCACCTAAATGTTACAAGTTAATATTCGACGAATGGCAGTTAAATACAAAACACTCCTTCGTTAATATACATTATTTGTTTTGACCAATTTGTCAAACGTCTGCATACATCGCAGTTCAACTTGATTATTGATTACAATTGCAATTGGTAACAATTGTGTGAACAATACTGTTGCCAACATACAATTGTTCATTCCTTTCTTGTTTGAAATGGGCAACTTTGCGAGCATCGGATGGTGCGTTAGTCAGACTATACTCAAACGAAAATTTTAAAATACTTCTTTTCCTTAACTTTGACTGACAAAGTTGTTCAAAATTTAAATATCACTGCGCGAATTCACGATGCTAATGTATATTTTCGTTAGAAACAATTTTAGAAAATGTTTGAATATGTTTATTTGTGTTTGGCTCTTCTCAACACGTTTTAGGAAATTACATTAATTAAGATAAATGACTTTGGCCGAACTAATAATATACTAAGATTTTTTTAAGATGAAGACAAACATTACATTTATATAATCAGGTAAATATGTATTGTCATGGTATAGTTCTATTAATTAAGATAAATGTCTTTGGCAGATAGTAATGATATAGTAAGAATTTAAGATTAAGAAATGAGTATATTTCATTAACATTTAATTACCATTTAAAAAATTAAGTAAATATGTTTTGTCATGTTATAGTTAGATTAATTTTAACAAATTCCTTTGATAGTCATTGATAATATACCAAAAGATTAGGAAAAGGTACTATTTCATTAACTTTTAATGACTATTTATAAATGTAAGGAAATGTATTTTGCCATGGTATAGTTTGGTAGACAATGATGAAAATGAAGCTAATATGTTTTGTGTCATTAATTATAACAAATTACTTTTGCAGACCTGATATTATACCAAGAATTTCGTTAAGATACCTTAATAATCCGTTATAATTTCTTAACATTCCATAGATAACTAGTTAATTTATTTAATTATACTTCTAAGCAGTATTATTCCTAGTAATCATTTATTTTCGTCTAAAGAATTTGAATCGTGTATTTCGACAACCCAATTTACTTCCAGCATGACATTTGCATCGAACTTCAGGAGGAATATTCGTAAATTGCGATAACCATATTGACATATGGGACAGATCATAAAAACATTGACATTTACCCCACCGTTCAATTAATAATTAAATAGATATTTTGATGCTCGCATCTCTACTGGCTAGTATCATTAGTTGCTTGGACTTTGATTGGAACAACTGTACTGCTGCATCACATAACAAGGTGAGAATTCATATTGGAATTCAAATTATGAAATAACTGACGAAATTGAATATTTAAATTCCTCTTTGCAGAATGTCTATATCACAGGCTGCCATAGATGAATTGAGGAGCTCATTCCTCAGTAACCAAGGGAAAGTTAGCTCAAGTATGTTGTTGTGACAATGATTGTAACCCTGTTGCTAATAAGGAGATGTGTGTGTGTGTATTATGCACATGCCTGTTTTGTTTGCAGATGTCCATCCCACTGATCTGGCTCGGATCAAGAATGATGACAATTGGCTCAGGAGGTTCTTGCTGCATCATGATGGAGATCAGCAATTGGCTCTTAACATGATGTGGGAAGTCATGGAGTGGAGGAAATCATTTGGAACAAATGGTTATTATTGTGGAAAAACATGCAATGAACAACAATTCAATTCTTCTTTTATAGATATCTCTGAGTCAACAGTCAAAATGGATTACCTGGTGGAGGGTGGATTTTTTGCAAGGGGTAGAGATAAAGATGGTGCTGCAATATTTATTTTCAAGTGCAAGAAACACACCAAGGGTTCCAAGAACAGTGATGATCTCAAGAGATTAGTAGTTTATTGGGTTGAGCGCCTGGAAAGGTAATTGAAAGAAGTTCACTGTGCACCATGATGAATTGCAAAGTCTGTATTTTCTTTGAAGGCAGGAGAAGGGAAAGCCAATCACCTTGTTCTTTGACATGGAAGGATGTGGTCTTTCAAATATGGATATGGAATTCACGCAATACCTAATTGGATTGTTTAAGCTCTACTATCCTTACTTTCTTAATTATATTATTATCTTTGAAATGGCTTGGATCCTCAATGGTAAGTTTCTGTATGATTCGCTTGTGCAGTCAGTTAAATTTGTCTTGAAGCTGCCTTCAAGATGATAAAGGCGTTGTTACCGGAGAAAGCTGTACAGAAAATTAAGATGCTGAAGAAGGGCGACATTGAGTCCTTCGTGCCGCTGGATCAGGCTCTGAAATGTTGGGGAGGTCAAGATGATTACATCTACAGTTTCGAGTCTGAGCCCAGCAATGAAATCGCACCTGTCCAGCATTCTACCACCAATAAGAAGGTGCGTAATTTCGAAGTTTGATTCATCTCGAATTTATTTATTAAATGGAGCAAGCACAAAGAAATTCGTGTTATTCGGTTACATGATTTTACTCAAACGATAACGTATCGATAACAGTATTTTGTGTTACATTTTATCAGCGAAATGTTGATAAGAACATAGAGAGAAAAATACACTATTTGACATAATTAATACTTGCGCATTGTAATCTCATGGCCGTTCGTGCTATATAAAGAAACAAAACTATGTAGCATATGACGTATTGCACTTTTTTTGATAATATATCTCATTAAAACGAGTTCAAATATAATTTATATAATATACTCAATATTTTCAATCAATATTATATTTTCGAAATGTTAATGTTTGGTCACAGATTCAAATTTTAATTATAATTAATACATATACTTAATTTTAAAGTAATTAAGTATATTATTTCTTAAATTTCGTAATAATTCTCTAATTGAATATGCCACATAAATACGTAATTAAAAATGTCTCATGAATAGAACAAAAATGTATATTTGTTGATCGAAATAATTAATTTAATTATTTTGTTATCGTTCCGTTTGATATCGATTTAAATGAAATGGAATATATTTTTACGTATCGAACAAAAAAAATATGTTGATATGATTTTATGACTCGACGGTTTTACCTTGATGCATTTTATGTTTTAAGCTTTTGACTGGTTATTCCTTTTGGTAGGTTCATTTTGCAGATGGTTCTCGGGTATCCGCTGGTTCCGGAGACAAAGAGGCTGGTAATTTTTTTCCAATTACTAACATTTCGTTCGGTTAGTATTGAAAGAATTGTCATTTTCAGATGGTGATCTGCGTATTTTTCCCATGAGCATTATTAATTTCGTTCTTGATGCCGGAGAATATTCGAGCACATTGGAACTTCAAAATGTTTCAAAGCAGCATTTATCCTATAAAGTAAGTATAAAGTACTTGTCATGTACTTAAGTTATGTTTGAACTACAAACTCGAAAGCACTGCAAGTACATACTACTTGCGAAATACAAACATAACTCATATTATTAGGTATTTTAATTCCATGAGCATTTTCGCTCAGTCTCATTTTTTTTTTATTAGGATTCATTCATAATTTACGGTCAAAGTCTTTGCATATAATTTATTTTGTCGGTTAGCATAAATTATCAATGAGCACTCTAATTGAAGCAAAATGTACAGGTTTTTCTTTGAAAAACGTTTTGTTATGACTCGAAAATCTTGTCTTTATAAATAATTAATTTCCAGCAATTCTAATTAAACACAAATATTTTTCGGTTTTTAAGCCCTTTAAATAACTGTATTATAATTCAAGATTGAGTCAAAAACTTAATTTCATTTTTGATTGAAGTTGAAAATAACGAATCTTTCATAAATCATTTATTTTCTGGGTTATTATAAACTATTCATATGTTTATTATTTGAAAAAGTAATATGTTCTGTTAAGTCTTGATAATTGAGTCTATAAATTATTCATTTCATAATTCTCATTTAAGACAATTTTGTAGGCTTTACATCATTTTTATGCCTTTTTAAATAATTGAATTAGAATTCAAGGATAAGTTAAAAACTTAATTTCAATTTTTTCTAATTGAATTTGGTAAAAATGTGAATTCGAATCAAGATCCTAGAATGAAATAACTATCAGTAATGAATATTCATAATTTAAGACCTGTCTGAAAAATAACGTTAACGTTCAACAGTATCAAGATCCCGATAGAATTAAAATTCCGGAAGACCATAATCCCGACAGTATCAAAATCCTGAAAATGTTTGCGGATTATGTTTATTTTGTATGTTTTCTACTGTACTGCCGAAGATTTAATTGTTTAAATACATATACATTTCGGGATTTCGATTGTCGGGATTATGATTTTTGACATTTTGGTCCAAATTTCGAAACCGATATTTTTTCATGTTTAATGTTCGAATATCAATTTGGGCAATAAAAATCATAAGGCCTTCAAACAATCTTACCTTTTTCTTTAATTATCAGTAAATAAATTTAATAAAATGAAGAAATACAAAAGAAAATAATTGTAATGCTGCTAAAGATTATAGACTATTAGTCTTTCTGTCAGCCAGTATGCCATTTTTTAGGTCAGTCTGTTATTAAAGTTTTTAAACAATTAATGTAATTCATGTATTATAACTATATATTAAGAATAATTTGCATGAATTTTGTAATTGCAGATGAAGACAACGGCTCCGGAAAAATTCCGAGTGAAGCCTAGTGTTGGTTTGCTTGGGCCCGGTGAACGAGCGTCCGTTGTCGTCGCTATTCTTCCTGCATTCCAGGTCAACGGTTTCGCGAAAGATAAGTTTCTAGTGATGTACGTGCCTGTTGATAAGCCGGACATGTCCTATCAAGATATTACAGAACTGTGGAAGGTAATGCTATTGAAATATTGTGAATGTGAATAAAGTGTGAACGTGAATTGTTGCATTACAGAACAGCAGCAATACGAAGGGAGCCAAGCAGCATGTGCTACGAAGCGTTCTGGATGCAGAAGGTTCGAAGAGCGTAACCAGCGTGCAGACAGCATCTTCGTTGTCTCCCGTCAAGCAGCAGTCGACGGATTCGAAGATCCAATCGGATGTGTCGGCGCTGCTGAGCAGCCAAAAGCAACTGCAGGATGACGTGAAGAAGCTGCAGAAGTTGCTGTTCGTGATCATCAGCATGCTTGTTGTTTTGGGCTCGATGCTCATTTACGTCGTGAGACACATGAACGAAGGCAACGGAGATCAGGTTGTTGGGGTTCCGGACCAGACGCAGCTATAACAATACCTGTTGGAGGCGGGCCCCGAAGATGCACGCCAGCCTTCGACGGACGGCATCCTGGAGCACATCGCCTGGGCACTGTTCTACATCTTCTGCCTTCTCAAAGACACTTTCTCTAGGTGAACGTGCGCTTCTTGGACCTCAGCTTGACGTGCATTTCGGTTTTATACACTACCCTTATATATATATTATGTTTCGTTTCCGTGTTTCATCTTTAAATATGTATAATTTGATATCACAAAGTTTGAGTTATAAACAAAGAGAAGGAGAGAGAGAGATATAAATCAACAAATATTTTACAAATAATTGACAAACTTTGCCAAATTTATACATACCTAAAATAAAACCAAACACACTAAATTATTGCAATAATAGTAATATAAAAAAAGTCGATATATTTTTATATATTATATAGAATTTTAATAAGATATTATTGTTTTTGATTACGGTTACTTTTTTTTTCTTCTTTCGTTGTTTTTGTTATTATGTTTAATGCGTATATCAATGTTTCTTGTTTCTTCGCATCACTTGTAGATTTTAGATGTACGTAGATAGTCGGGAGAGTACGGAGGAGAACTGTGTAAAATTATTAATGCTTGTACAATCGTCACACGAAAAATGAACTAAGCAACAACTAAAAAAAAGAATAACATTAACAATTACAGATAATCGATATTTCGTTTCGTTACTATTGTTTTTGCTTTCGTTCCACTTTCGTTTTTCCTTCTGCGTACTTTTGCATCAGCCAATCAAAGAGTATTAAGTACAAATGTCTTCGCAGACGCGTGAAGAATATTCAAACCAAAACACATGTGTTATACCTTCAAAAAGGCCTACAACTACCATCAACCACAACTACTGATTATATACTGTATGAACTGTTAAATTTAAATATATTAAATTCATTACAAAAAAATATATATATAATAATAACTAATGACAATACAATTGCTCAATTCATTATGACCTAAACCTGAACCTAATTAACAAAATCAGAGATTCCCAAACTTTCGTACAACGCTACTCAATTTTTTGAGAAATTCAACATACTTAATCATATTTTTTTGTTTATTTTCGGTATATTGTAATTTACGAATGAAACTCAAAATTCGACTCACATTTTTTTTGCTCAAAATCAATCGTTTATTAAGTATATTTTCGATTCAATTCGAAACATGTTATAGTGATTGAATCTTCTGCGCAGTCATTTTGTAAAAGTGTGTGAAGAATCTCTCGTAATCTGTAGATATTTGTACAGAAACTTTCGTTTTCTTTAAACTGCACGAATTCGTGCACGAAAAAGGGCTTCCTCCTTTCACAGCCCAGTTGTGCAAATTATAAATACGATTGATCAATGCAGAAACTAGCTGCATTCGTTTGCGGAGTCTTCTCCATAAAAACCGTTATGCACGAAGCACTTGCAACGTGAAACGTAAATTGGATAATTCGAGGAAGTTTGGATGAAAAGCCTCAATAACAAAAAGCAGGCATGCGTCCGATAATCACCATATTTAACCAATTAGGAAACAAATATTCTATTTAGTCATTCGACGTTGCACAATTCAACAGAAGTCGTATGCTGCTTTTCTTCTTTATACAGTTTGAATGGTAACAGTATACTACATTTGCAATACTGCGTTTAAAGTTCGTTTAACAACGATTTAGATCAGTGATTCTGAAACTTTCGTACATTTGTGTACTCCTTCTATAATTGTCGTAAGACCTGAGTACCCCTTCTTCAAAGAATTCATAAACTTTAATAACAATCAAAATATACTTATTTTTCCTATTTTAGTACATAAAAAAACTCCCCCACCTCCAGTGAAACGTGTACCACATTTTGGGAAACACTCTAGATTATTATACTTATAAGAGCAACACTTGCACTTCTACAAGTTTGATTTTTGGTTTAGTCGTTGGAATTTTAACTTTTGGAACAAAGATTTATAGCTTCAGGAGTTTCCTACTTATTTTACTGTATAATTAATAATATTAAGAATCTTTATTAACTACTATACAATATATTCTGTTACAATTATATCAGACAAAAAATTGATATAATTAATGTTTTTCAAACCGAAATTGAAGCAAGTATTTCATATTATAAATCATATTGTTCTAATATAACTTTCGATTAACTTCTTGAGTAAAACTGCAATTAAAGTCTAATAATGTTAGTTTCAATTGGGCATCAGTTGCAATTGCAACGAAGTGAAGTATCCCGGATGCAAGTCCAAGGCACGCAAGTTTCTTTATAGATTTATTATGACATTGCGCCCCGATTCTGCTCACAAATGCTCTTGTTGTATCAAGGGCGACGTGCGTCTGTAAAAGGCCATCTAAACGAAAATCAATAATACGTGAGGCGAGCTCACATCGCAGATTGTTCCCAAATGTCCGACACGGCAGGTGATAAAGATTCAGGTAACAAATATCATTTGCTAATCTGGCCAATTTCCAACTGACATTCTCGTTATTTTCAGATGGAGATCTGCGGATCTCTCCCAGCAGCATCGTCAATTTCGTCAAAGATAAGGATGAATACTCGAGCACCTTGGAACTTCAGAATGTCTCTAAGCAGCATTTATCCTATAAGGTAAACACAGCATACACTTAGTCATAACAATATTGTTTACTGACATCTATTGTTGTTAATTACGTTAAAACACTAATTTTTCTTCACTTTAGTTTCAAACAAAGAGCAACTTAGAAGAAATAAAGCCGTAATGAAAATTGGTGAATAAAATGACTTTGTATTTGTTAGTTGTTCCAAAATTGACAATGAAAACAATAATAAACAGCTAGTTAGAAGAAATAGAGCTATAACGATAAATGATGAACAAAATGCTGACTTTGTATTTGTTAGTTGTTCCAAAATTTACAATGAAAATAATAATAAAAAGCAAGTTAGAAGAAATAGGGTCATAACGAAAAATGGTGAATAAAATGCTGACTTTGTTACAGTTTGTTGCTCCAACATTTATAATACTATCAATAACAAAGACAACTTAGAAGAAAACGTTCAAATGTTATACAAAATGCTGATTTTGTATTTGTTCGTTGTATCAAAATTTACATACATTGAATTTAATTTAACATGAAAATATATCTAAGTTACTAAATTTGTAACAAAAGGTTTTGAAAAATCCAATAAGAATGAGAGGAAGTTCGAAATGATTTGGTTGATATTATTATATGAATTGGCTTTAATAAGCTTTAATGAGTTAATTTCTTCTCTTGCAACATTTTGCCACGTGTCACCTCTTATCCTATTAATTCAATAGAATAGTTTATTTATGATATTAGTGGATCTATAAAAACATTAGCGAACGCAATTTATCATCGATTTTCAGCTGAATTGATTTGCTGTAACTAATTGATTGGAAAGGAGTGGTATGTTCATTGAGGAATATTGATTGCTGCTATTCTTTCGTAGGTTTTTAACTCCTTTTAATATATTTACAAGTGATACAAATATGTAATGATCATTATTTCTTTGTTGTTCAATAGATGAAATAATTGAGCTTAAACCAAGAAATGTATTACTTTAATTTCTTTGCTTCTTTATGTTCTGATTCGTTTATGTAGATCTCAGCACATTTTTTAAAATTTTCTTAGGATTATGTGCTTGAAATAGGCTTCTTCTTAACGAGAAATTATTTCCTGTAGATCTGAGAATATTATTATAATTTTTTTATGATTGTGTATTTGAAATATTCATAGATGAAATGATTGAGCAAGAAATGTATTACCTTTATTTCTTTGCTTTTTAATTTCTTATTCATTATGTATTAAAAACAGAGCATCTTGTTCCAAGTTTATTAAAACTGTGTAATCCTTCATCCTTCAGCATATTGTCATACATTTCTTTAGTTTATGTGTTTTTAAAGCACAGGTAGAACAATTGAGCTTAAGTCATGTACTTCTTTTTTTCAGATGAAAACTACGACTCCGGAGAAGTTCCGTGTGAAGCCAAGCGCCGGGGTGCTGTCTCCAGGTGAGAGTACGACGGTCGTCGTCTCCATTCATCCGGCATTTCAGCTAAACGGATTCTCGAAAGATAAATTCCTCGTGCTCTTTCTACCGATCGAGTCTCCAACGATGACCTCTCAAGAACTTTCGGAACTGTGGAAGGTACTGATCCAGAAATGCGATCTTTGCAAATGTCAAATGTTATCGAACGACAATCTCCTTTACAGAACAGTCTCACCAACAAGAGCATCAGACAGCGTCGCCTGCGATGCGCCGTGGATGCCCCTTTGGAGGCCCTCAAGGGAGGAGGCGTCGATGCGCAATCGAGAGGAACCCCGTTCTATTCGATCGAAAGGCAGCAACTTTTGGATCGCAAAATCATTGCCGAACTGAAGAACAACCAATGCAAGCTGAACCATAACGTGAAGATCGTGCATTTCATGATGTACATCATCATGTTCTTGTTGACAATCTTCGCGTTCTGCATATACAAGATTGCTTATCAGTTGCCCTCAAACGGAGAAACAGTTCCCTTGCATTCGTGCAGTGGCAAATACGACCAATGACATTACTTTTCGGAAGCGAATAACCGACAACCTTCTTCGGATAGTGTCTTGGACCGCTTCCTCAGTGGATTCCTCTATATCTTCTCCTACATAAAAATGGTTACTTTTGCATGATAACATACGCTTCTTGGACATTCCAACGCAATTTATGTAGCGAACAACTTAATTTCGCAGTTGCTTTTGTCAAATTTATTGAAAACTGGTAGCAATTCAAGACAAATATTTTTATACACTATACACAGCTATCAATAATTTAACATTTTATTATTGTTTACGAAAAGTATTGTGTCTAGCATATTTTGTGGATGTATCAAGTGTGCAATAATCTCAATCATTGTGTAAATATTTGTTTAGCATTCTTTCTGTTACGTTCTTCTGCAGAAGCCAAACTAAGAGTGCTAACCATAAATATCGTTGCTGTCGTGTGCGAAGATAATGGTTACAAAAGGCCTACAGATCTAAAATATAAACACTATTTACTGTGCAAATAGAACTAATTGTAAACACCTATTTGTAGTGCAAATGTTAGTAAATTTTAAGTGTTTTCATTGCGTACTAATGAATGTATCGCTGCAGGGTATTACTTAGCGCCGACTTGAAGCGGTTTTTTTCCGTTAATCTATTTTTATTTCACATATTTTTAACGATAAACCGTAATAATAACTGTATCACATTTTGTTTGTTTGTATTATTTTGAGATGAATGTAAATACAATACAGAATAATTACAGTTAGGTCGGTTGATCTTAGTAGAATATAATTGTATATAGATACTTGAATGTATTTCTCTCCTTAGAGAATAGTTCAATTTAAAATAGTTTATGTAATTATTATTTATGTTAGATGAAAATAAAATGAAGTTACTTTAAATTTTCCAATGGGTATTTTTTTAGGTTTAAAAACATCGCGTTCTACTACATATTTACAATCAGAGAACTACAAACAAATAGTAATTACAGTCTGCACTGAAAGTTTCTTTAAACTTTCAAATGAGTATTTCAGTTTTTGTTTAAAAAACGTGTTCTCTAAATGTTTACAATTATAAGAGCAGTGTTTTCATAACTATGAAACATTGGCGGAACATAGGACATTTCTTTATAATGTAGCTTCAAATTTAACTTGTTTAGCTGATCTAAAATATCAAATACATAAGTTACTGTTTGTATCCAGGTCTCATCATTAAAGTGTGTCATAAACACATGTTATTTCTAAGAAATGTAATATTTCGTTTATCAATTCAAATACTCGACCTACAACATTTGCTTTTGACAACTAATGAACAGCTGTGTTGAAAAGATGAACTTTATGATCAAAGTATGATCTGCTTTTGCAGATGAGGATATGATGAGTATTAAGAGCACTAGATTTTATATAATTGACAATTGTAATCCAAAAGTCAAACACTTCTTGCAAAGGGTTTGGAGGAGTCTTGGTAACAAGGGAAAATGGATGAATCATATAGAGTAATCCCTTTGTTTTGAGGTGAATAGCTGGTGCTCCAATGGCACACGCTCCACACAACTTTTTCTTACATTGTAAGTCATTACTTTCAAAGAATGTATTTACAATCTCCATGACGTTTTCAACTTTCGTTATAGTTTTTAGTACTCTACAAAACAGAAACTCTTCTTTGATGTCTTCCAACTAAATATATCTCACGAAAACTAGTATTGGTAACATGAACTATCATCCGTATCAAATGTTGAATTATCATTATTTTCATACTTTTTATCAAAATGGTAAATAATATAAGAGTTTATGATTCTAGGTTTGGATGAAACTAAGACGATCCACCGGTTAGGAATAAGTGCGTTAGACTCATACTTCCTACTCTTCGAGATCAACTTTAGTCTAGTTGACTTCTCCGTAAAGATATTATATTAAGAATAAAAGTACTTAAAAAAATACATTTTCGAATACAAACTACACAACATATAAGTACGAGATACAGACATGGTGTTCAGAAATAGTTATTAAATGAAATTTCTTTTTCAATTTCAATTCCTTAAGCAAATATTTTTGTAGTTAATAATTTGACTATAAATAGTGCAACAGATATTTATCAAATAATGTAAGTCACAACAAAAGGCTATAAAATTTCCTGATAAAATGTACCTGTTGTTGCAAAAAATAGTAATAATTTTGGTGAAACTATGAACTTTATAAACTCGTCTCACTTTCATTGTAAAACCAGATGGTAAATTACTGATTATTAATCATAGAGTGCTACAGCTGGGAATGCAAAGGTCAAAGCTTTTACCTAACTCAAAAAATTCAATTTCTATGCCTGTTAGCAAATCAACAATCTAAAGAACAGTTATGAACAGATTAATCAAACGAATAGTGAAACGTTACAATAGCCGCCCTCAATAACATGATAAAAAGGCTATTGTACACTTATTTCTTCTGCCTGTTGCAATAACACAATAAAAATAGAATAAGACCAATCTTGTTTTTCTCATTTTATCTCCTACAAGATAATACTTTCCTCTATTTTAAATGTGAATGGAAAATTGTGCGTTTTATGTAATTGTTTGCAATGTGCTTATGTACTTATTTGATGTTTTCATTAGTATGAAAAGTACTGTTTTTAGAAAAGAAAAAAATGTAATTTATTTCATAAAAAAATGAAAATAATTATTAGTTACAAATGCTTTAAATTACAATTAAATGAACAGCCTTCGGTGTGAGAACAACATTTAACCCCTGGCGTCTTCTTTGGCAACTCCGAAAGGTTCCTCGACGGTCTCCGCTCCGCAGTCGACGATTACGACATCCTGGACTGGACGATCCCTGCTGTCGGTTTGGGTCGACTCGATGTTCTTCACAACGCTCATGCCCTTGATGATCTTGCCGAAAACGACGTGCCTTCCGTCCAACCAGGTGGTCATCTTCGTGGTGATGAAGAACTGAGATCCGTTGGTGTCTTTGCCGGCGTTGGCCATCGACAACCATCCGGCTCCGTAGTGCTTAAGCTTGAAGTTCTCATCTTCGAACCTCTCGCCGTAGATGCTGCGACCTCCGGTACCGTCACCCCTGGTGAAGTCTCCTCCTTGGATCATGAAGTCGCGGATCACCCTGTGGAATTTGCTGCCCTTGAAGCCCTCGCCGGCGGGCCTCTTCGCCAATTCGACGAAGTTCTTCACCGTCTTCGGTACGGTCTTTCCGAACAGTCCGATCTCGATCCTCTCGACATGACCGTCTCCGATGCTGATGTCGAACCATACCTTGTCGGTGACCTTTGGTCCCTTCCTCGCCTTCTCCTCTTCGGACTCGCAATTGGCGAGAGCCAACGCAGCAAGTACTACTGCACAAACCAAATACTTCTTGCTGATCATCTTAACGTAAACACACAACAACAAATATGATGATGATTCTTCATGGATGAGTGATTTTATACTAGTCTTTCATGCGACGTTGCCGGCAGCAGTCAAAACTCAAATCACTACCAACGATATTCTTTCAAATATGAACAACAAACGGATACAACCGGAAGTTATAGTACTTCATGGAACGCATCCACCGCATTCTAACTAATTCATATTAGATCCATGCAAATTACGCATTTATAAAATGCGATGTGCCAACGTTGCACCGCAGATGTGTAATCGCTCCGTCTTTCATCCGGCCACTTGCTTAAATTTGATTGGCTCATCCATAAGTAACATAAACTTTTTATTGGTTAGTGAGAAAGTGCATGCGATTATTACAATTTCGATTAGTATTTTTATAATTATATTGCTGTTGTCAACAGTCTAATCTATAAACTAGTTCATTGCCTTCATACATATTTGCATCGGTCATCTGTTTACTGGAAACAACGACTAACTTCATGTTACTCAAATGAATATTTTCATTCAAAAATAGCAAATATTTGATCAAAATTTATACATAGAATCTAATATTATCCATTTAATACTCAATAATTACCAATTTCCAAACGATTTAATACAGTTTGTAATTATAACATCGCATTACAGTTGAGAAAATAAACGATTATTCACAAAATCTAGTTATAAAACGCGTATCAATTTATTCCAATTAGATTTTATTGTTCCTAAAATAATTCATTCTCGAGGCTTGAATTATCTTTAGAGCCAAGAAGGTAAATCGATTAAGACATAAATAATAGAAGGAAATCGAAATCACTTTCATTGTATTTTTATATTAAAAAAGGAAATATTAATAACGTTAGTCAATTTTTTACATTTACAAAAATTTATAAGAGCTTCAATAAATATTGCGATTTAAAGTCATTATTGATAATTGTTGATCTGATTAAAACATTAAGTAGTTACCACTTTGTTTCTTTTATTGTTGAAAACGTAGTTATTGTTGAATGTTGTTAAAATAGCTCAGTATAAAATCAACAATATTATTGAAATAAATTAAATACTGTGCGACTTTTACGATATACCGTCATCAAAAATTTAATAACTTGCAGTTTGCGTGAATCCCGGTCGTAAAATTGGTAGCTTAAAACCAAAAACTGGTCACTTCTGTAGCGTTCGTGGTTGACCTGTTTTTGTTTCGTTATAAATAACTTGCGGAAAGAACAGGATGGTTTTGATGTTTCGTGTGCAACAAATGGTTTCTTTTTGCTTCAGTTGCCGGTTTTGTTACATTCAATGCATTTATTTAAAATATTTTCTGATAATTTTTATACAAACAGATGCAGACACATCTCGATCGGATATCGCTTTCCGTTTAAAACACATTACGAAAAGTAGATTTAGATGCAGACGAAACTGAGTTGGCGAACATTGTACGATTTATTATTCAAATACAATAGGTAGTAGTAATATAATAACGTTAAAATAAGGTTACTGTTTGTTGAACATGCCGATAATTCTTTGTACAAACTAAATTTGGTTTTGGTTGTTGATAAATATATATATACGTAACAAATGACTATTAGTAAACTGCTAGAACTAAATTATCGAATTCTCTTACACTGTATATATATATATAATATATATATATTAAAAAAAAAACAAATATTTGCAATTGGTTTCCGTTTCCGGGGGAGGTTCTCATATCTGTCTACAGAAAAGTGGAATTACAGGACTAAAGCGACTCAGCCCAACATCTAACAATATTATTATGTACAGAACGTGTTCCTTACTGAATAGAAAAAGACTTATTTCATAATAAGAAAATATTATCATCCTCATTCTTCATCATTGCTAACTAAAATGTTTAGAAAATAAATGAAACAATCTCTAATAATAATATAACATATAAAGGCAATAAAATTATTTACAATTACATAATGAGATTAGCCGCTTCAGTCCATCCCTAACAGTGTGATGGACTCTTTACCGATTTCCATATCGTCGTCGTCATCTTCGTCGAAGCCGAAACAAGTCTCCATGTCGTGGGTGGACGCTTTCTTCTGTTCCTGTTTCTCGATCCTCCTCGAATTGGTGATGGCCTTAAGGACCATATCTGAGAGAGAATAGAAATTCGATTAGCAAACATTAACTACAACAATTACAATTTATCTTACCATCTTGAAGCATCGGTTCGCCAAGCATTTCAGTCTGTCCATCGACGACCATGGTCTGTTCCTCGCCGTCCGCCAATTGGATGACTTCCAAAACTACGTACTGCTGTCCATCCGGACTTTCGACGCCAACCATTTCGGTCTCCTCTTCTTCCTCGTCCTCCTCCTCCTCTTCTTCTTCCTCCTCGTCGCTGTCCAGTCCAGGCATGACCTCAACCTGCTGCCCATCTATAATCTGAATCTTCTTTTGCCTGCCGAGCTTCAAGGCCAGCTGCTTCTCCTGTAGCATGGAATCGGGATCGTGTATAGCCATATGCCTGATCAAGTTCCCCTTGTGTCGGAAAGCACGGCCGCATTCGGGACACTCGTGGGTCTTCTCTTTGGGAGGCGGCGGCACGTAGGTGGGATTGTGGTAAAGATTTTGATGGCGCTTCAGCAACTGCTTCTGTCTGAACGATTGATCGCACTGTGAACAGTGGTACGGCTTCTGGTCGGTGTGGATAAGCATGTGCGATTCCAGATGTCTTGCGGAAATCGAAGCATACGGACACAGCTCGCATTTGAAACATTTTTCGCCCTCGTGGGTCTTGTTGTGAAGCTTGTAACTGTATCTATCAGGGAATTGTTTTCCGCATCGTTTGCACTTGAGAGGTTTATCGGACGTGTGCAATTTCTGAACGTGGATACGTAAATCAGTTTTGCGACCGCAAGTGGTTGGACACAGTTCACATTGAAAGACTGGTTTGTCTCCGGCTGCAAATAGCAAAGTAGATTAGTACCAAATTATTGCAAGTAGCTGTTGAAAACTTACCAAAATGGGTTAATTTGTGGGCTTTAAGACTGTTACTTTGGGTGAAGCACTGCTGACAAATGTCACACTTGTAAGGTTTCTCTCCAGTGTGAATTCGTAAATGCCTCTTCAGTTTAAATGTATCTGGACTAGCATATGTACATTGGGGGCATTGGTAAGGTCGTTCGCCCGTATGGCACCTAATATGTCTCTTCAATTTGGACAGCTCAACACTAGCGTAATCACACTCATTACATTTATGCGGTTTCTCGTGGGTGTGGCGATACCGGACGTGCCGCACCAATTCACCGGAGGTGGTAAACGCAGCATCACAGTATTTGCACAGATGCGGTTTGGTACCGGTATGCGTGTTAACGTGATTCTGCAGGGAGGCCAATGTCTTGAATCCCCTTTCGCAGACCGAGCATTTGTGTGGTCTCTCCTCAGAATGCGATTTCATATGGCGCGAAAG
Organism: Nicrophorus orbicollis; assembly: GCA_018845635.1. Taxonomy (NCBI): domain Eukaryota; kingdom Metazoa; phylum Arthropoda; class Insecta; order Coleoptera; family Silphidae; genus Nicrophorus; species Nicrophorus orbicollis. Next base: position 553,585 of record JAFMTC010000090.1, on the reverse strand, counting down.
CAAATACCGCTTGGGACTTGTATAATTACAGTAGTTGCACATATGAGCCTGCGTAACAACCTGCGATTTACGTGGGAATATCTTGACAATCTTCGACTTGTCATCTTCCGCCTCAGAGTCTACGATACCGGCCTCTTCTCCGTCATCGAAATCATACACTGTCATATCCTGATCCCCATCAGTTTGTTCACCTTCCTTTTCGTCTGGCTGCTGTACAATAAGTACATAACTAAGTTCATTACTGCCTGAATCTGTACCTGTCGGTACAACAGTAATTCTTTGGAAATTGTTTTGGTGCTTGGCTCCTTCCTCATCAACACCCTCCTCTTCATTCTCAGCATTTATTATGAATTCCTCACCATTCTCTTCCTCATTCAGAGCAGGCACCACAGTCATTACAGGCTGAGATTCACCTTTCGCCTGATAATAGTAATGTCCTGCCTGATCTACAAAGTATGTGCCCTCCTCAGTTTCACCTTCACCTTCTTCAATTTCTGAAAGTAACGAAAGTTATATACACATGCATATCAGCTGGAGCTAATGTCTACTTACCAGCAACTGTTGCGATTGTTCCATCTCCACTTTCAATTTCCTTCTGAAAGCCTTCGAGGTAGGACTGAATTTCTGTGACATTCTCTCCAGAGTCTCCTTCGAGTTTGATCTCCGTAGCTGTGAACTGTGCAGACATGTTGCTGCACTTCTATACCTAAACATCAAAAGACCAGGGTGCTGTTAGCTTGTGATTATATTGAAAATGGTAAACATTTGTAAATAGTGGATTGGGATGGTGGGACGATGAAAGCGGTTGGTAGACGGCATTCGCATTTATCAGGGGACGCCATTGCGTGAGCGACGGCGGCGAAGGCTTGGGGTCCTCCGAAATAGAAAGTCAAGAAAGGGGTGCAGAGGTGGCAAGGCCTGTCTCCTTAAGGATTTTGGCTTTTTTATTTCCGCTCGTTGCGCGTTTTAATTTGCGGGGCCAAGATGATTACTTGAGCAAGCCAGATGTAGGGGGCATTTCGATTTCGAGGAAAAATTTCATGAAATTAGCACCGCTGGCGCTGTCATCAATATGGAGGCAAAATGTTCGTGGGTACGACAAGCGTCCTTCTGTTACCGTTATTTCCGTCGTTTCGGGGTGTCGATTTAATGGATGGACATCGTCCACGAATTCTACGATCATCGAGGCTTCCTTTCGGTGCCTCGAAACGCGTTTTCAGTTATGTCTAGGATAATAAAATGTTTTTTTTTTGTAAACGTACCTTGCTTAACTCCAGATTCGTCCGTGAGGGCGTTTATCGAAAATGGCAGCGACTGACTGTTGGGATCAGAGATGGCGAGGCCAGCGAGCGGAGTGCCCTCCAATGCATTGTTGCGCATCCCCACCGTCCGGGCATGCAACGTTGCTCGCTCTCCACCAATGACAGACGACCTACAATTGTACCCACTTATTTTCAAATGTACCAACTTTTCTATCCTTATTACCAACACTTACGCTAAATTATTTATACCTTAAATCACCGCCAGTTATTGTTTATTCAACGAATTAAGTTCGATTCATCGCTGAATTTAACTTACACATAAAGCTATTATACCAACATAATAACAATAATATCCTAATTCCCGCCAAATAATTTTATACACACTGTAGAATTATACAATATTTTATAACTTACATACATTTGATACATGCGTGTCAGTGTCATAAAAACACATTAAGTTGAACTTTAAACGTTTTATTGATTACAATTCTGTTTGTTTCAAATTCACAATGACTCATTATTATACCAACATTAAAATAAAATAAATCCCGCCATTTTAATTAAAACATCATTAACATTGTTTGCAAAACATATACATATTTAGCTACAATTACAATAACTATGCTTTTTACAAAAGAAACATACTACAAAAAATATAAATGTAATAATAGTTTCTTCATTATTTCTATGAAAGATCGTCGTAATATAATCATTATAATATCATCAATAACTATCATATTTTTGTTTATTTCTTGTATTTTTATCATGTATAACTTTGCTAAATCACTTTGAGAACATATAATAATCGTCAATGCGTATAAACATTAAATGACAGTCGATTAAAAATACTGAATTTATGTCAGAAAGATCTATGTTTAATAGTCATTTGCTGCAATGGAATTTTATTCAATTTTTAGATAGTACACAATTAGAATGTGTTATTATTTAAAAAAATTGTAGTACAATATCAACAAATATTTTGGAAACAACATCAAAATTATAATATCAACAACAAAATGAATAATTAATAATTCATATAAAACTATAATGGCACCATTTATTAATGGGAATTACGTGATGAATTAAATACAAATAATGCAGCTTATCTTTTCAAAAGTACTATAATTAGTATAAAGTTGTATTAATGTTAATTATCTATGTATGACTAAATTATTATCTTTCAGATAATGCGTAAACATTAATCGCACACACACATTTCTGTACAATAAAATAAAAAATTTAATATTATTGTTATATTTTAAAACCAGAATTTAGTCTCAGTTTTTATATACATTTTATTTCTCCTCTCTTCCTCCTCTTTAGCTTTGTATACCTGTATCCAGGGGTGGGCTGCCAAATTTTGAACAACCGGCTCCCTATTATTTCGAAGCAAAAAAAGGTATATGAGTACATTGTCATCATTTATTTTTGTACAGTATAAAACAGGGATGAGCTACACGCGGCTCGTTAAACATGTTTATGCGGCCCGCATATTTCCTCGAATCTCAAATCTTGCTCTCATCTCAAAGCAAAATATTGCTCGCTCGGCGGCTCGTATCTCAAAACACTCGTATATTAGGGCACTCCTATATCGAGGTACCACTGTATTATTAATTACTTTGTAAATTTAGAAGATGGATAACATTACTTATAATTTCAAAATGTATTTTCTTATCTTTGAGGATAAGAAATCTGCGACATTTTTCATTATTCGATTAATTAATAAGATTGGAACACAATCAGTTCAATAATAACGTTTGTTCACAAATTAATTATTTTACATTTCATTACGTAAATGAAAATAATAAGTTGAATATAAATTATTTTTTCTATCGTAAGATTGTACTTATGTAAATATTAGATTGAGTAAATCATTTTGCTTATAAGATTGATTGAAAAATCCATCATTATATACGACCTTTTCTCACCTATCGACCAACTCGTTGCAATCTTGCTAAAGAATGTTCGAATTGTATGTTGAAGAAGTGGGTGAGGCTGTTTTTGAAGTCTTCAACAAAGTTCGGTCCTCATTTGGTTCGACATGTAATGGGAATGTCGATAATCTGTTGGCATAAGATCCGGAGAATACGAGATGATTCAGAGTCTCCTTGAGGTTTTTACAATGTGTGGGCGCAGAGAAGGATTACTTAACCACCCTTTTCTGCTGAAATTCTTCGTTCATGCGAAGAAGTTGGGCAGAATAACGTTCCTAATCAACATACTTTTCCAGTAGATCAAACCATCACAGTCTCACCAGACGCAAATCATTGATGAATATCTTACTTGGCTCGACTTTGGTGTGTATCCTGAAGCCCTCCACTCATTTCATTGCTTTTTAACGTTGAATAAGATATCAATTTTCAAACCCGGTATAAAAATCATCAATTTTTGATCACAATGATATAAAATTTGTTTTGCATGCTGTAGCTTTATTTCAAAATCCCGAAAAATGATGAAAATTAATTAATTCGAAAAATTGAATCAGAGGGAAAAATAATGGATATATGTGTATAATATACTTAACAAAACACAAAATTGCGATATAATAAATGCGAGGACTATTAGATAATAGATTTGTGTGAAAAATTGCGGTTGCGTTAGTATCAAGTTGATAAGGATAATGTACATTTATGTACGTTCATTATCGGACGGACAAAGATTGTTTACAATTATTTCGTTCAGTTACGTAACTTGGTTTGGGAAACGCTGAGCGCTTTGCGCGTTTGGTTGCATACGGATCGGGCGTCGCTCGGGACCAGGAAATATTTGTATATTGCGGTAAATTTATATGTTCCAAAAGAATTGTACGTAGATGTTGAGCGTCGCGACGCCGGCTGACGTAGCTCCTGTTTTAGCACAAGCTCGGTCAGTAGTATGTGCAGTGCAGTCAATCTAATGGGAACCTGAGGTTTAATTAAGCAACATGCGAGTAGTATCAGGTCAGTCTGGATGAGAGGAAGAGGCCGACAAACAAAACCACCCACCCAACCTTCAAACTACCCCCCTGCGCGAACGCATTTTCGAATGTAGTGTTTGACCCTTTTTTAGAACGAAAACTGATTCATACATATTTTCGCCAAAGCCAAGGTCCTTCGTGTCTCTCTTTCTCTATCTGTGTGCGTGCGTGTATGTTTGCTGTGAAATTTCTTCTTATTTATAAACGCGCAAAATATGTCGGAGCGTCGCGCGATCATTAATAGCTAATTAGTACAACAGCAATATATTGAAAATGAAATGAAATGCAAATAAACAACACGATGAAACTTTATAATTTCATGCAATACTTTGAACCTAGATTTTATTTTTGTTGTCCTGGTGTCCAAGGGAGAGCAACAGGAGTCGGAATTTGAACTGTGACATCATTGGAAGAAAAAACGAAGGAAAAAAAAATACAGTGTGCGAATACGATCCGTTTCATAATTGGCTTACGATTTGCTTAATTAAGAGACGTTCAACTCGACGAGTTTTCGAAGTTGAGATTTCGTTCGAAAATCGGAGGGGTTGTCCAAACAGATCGTTGTTTATTATTCCTGTTCTAAATCGGAAAGCGTCTCGGTTAATTTCTAATCTCGCATCGCGACGTGCGGATCCTAGAAAACTGCCAGAACTGTTACACAATATATAATTTCGTCTGAAAATAATTTCGAGAAATTGAACGAGAACGCAATGCATTTGCTTTTTTTTTTCCACTCTCGATTCGTTCGATCGATTTGCTGGTGCAAATCCGAGCACATTTACACATGCATCCAAACTGTAATCTAAATATAAGATGGTGTGTTCCTTCCTTCTCCGTTTAACGCGCTCGAAGAAACCAGATGACGTCGGATGACGGCAAATTGGGCAGAAGCGAATGTTTTGTTTATTGTCAGTTTATCCGATGCGGCTTCCGCATTTCGAAAATAGATCCGATGGACGTGCCGTGATACCTGATCTTCGGAATGCACAGAACAAATGCTTCAATTTCCACGTGCAGTTTGCCATGATTCTTGTGCGTTTCTGTTTTGTTCGATCATTTTTTTTTAATTTCCTCTCTGTTCTCCATGGAAGCGGGACGGCGATTTTAAAAATAGACGAGCGCGTTTTAAAATTCGTGTATAGATGTCGGCCAATACCACTTTACGTCATATTTTATGCTACAACATTCTTTTCGATGTACGCAGATACCAAAGATGACAATCTTATAAGAAATCATATTTAAGAATTCACATAAACTCCAAGACACGTAACTTAAATTAAATTTTGTTGGTAGTTCGAATTGTTGTCACTTTTGAATTTAAAGTTGTGACCGGATGTGATTCATCAGGTAGTTGAGGAGCACGAGAAGATTTGAATAGTTGAAATGAAAAGTTAGGTTACTTTTTGTTTAGAAATGTAACAGTTTTGTAAATAAATGTAACATAATTTAATAAAAATGTTATAATACAGTGGTACCTTTATATACGAGTGCCCTAATATAGATACGAGCAATTTGACATACGAGCAAGGTTACGGAACGAATTAAACTCGTATGTCGAGGTACCACTGTATATGACTTATGTCATATTATATATAATATCAACTGATGACAACTGATAATTTTCATAAATATAATATACTTAAAAGAATATCAAACACTTCAAATGTATGTAAAATCATTATTTATCAAAGTTTACGGAAAATGTCTTCAAGTTTGACATTAAATTACTGTAAACGTAATGTTTTCAGCTTACATTTGGTTGCCTAAAAAATAATTTGTCGTACAAACTTTGAAATATGAGCTAAAATGTACAGATACTGCTTTGTCGACTTTAATATAACGTTTCCCCAATTTTGATAGGGAACTACCAATATACACTAAACCGTACAACAATACCAACAAAATATGATTGAAAGTGCATATATTCTGCTCTAATTTGATTGATTAAGAATTTAATTGTCGTTGTTACTTTTCGAGAAATAAGCAAAAATGTAAACATACTGATTTTTTTTAAGCTTAAAAAAATATCTTCAGTTTTAATAGTGAATTAGTAAACAATAAATGACACAACGATACGATATTTTAAAGAGTGACTATTCAGCTTTCATTTGGTTGCTTAAAAAATAAATTGTCGCACATAATTTTCTTTATATATATAAAGTGGTACCTCGATATACGAGTGCCCTAATATACTAGTGTTTTGAGATACGAGCGATATTTTGCTTTGAGATAAGAGCAAGATTTGAGATACGAGGATTCGCACACAACAAGACACCAGCAGTTTCTCTCACCTCAGACTAATTGCTTTGAGATACGAGCAATTTGACATACGAGCAAGGTGACGGAACGAATTTCTCCCACCTCGTATGTCGAGGTACCATTGTATAAGCAAATATTTGAAATCTAAATACACTGATTTCTCGAAGGTTAGAAAAACTGTTCTTCAAGTTTGACAGTGAATTACAGCTAAATGGCAAATCATATAACTTACCAATACATAAGTTTCAAAGAGTGAATATTCAACTATAATTTGTTTGCTCAATTATCAATTTGTAGCAAGTACTTTTCAAGATAAAAGCAGGAATGCATAGAAACTGCTTTTCTCGACACTTAAAAACATTGCTTCAACTTTGAAAGTGAATTACAGACAAATGCATAAACCAGTACATACGTTTCAAAGAGTGATTATTCAGCTTTAATTTAGTTGCTTAATTATCATTTTATCGCGTATATTTTTCGAGAGGTTCCAATGAAGTAGTTCATCATTAGATGACAGCTTTTAAAACTTGATCTAAGTATGCGACAATTATTGACAGTGAATTACGTCTAATTGACAATCGTTATGAAACTTTAATAGTACGTACATTTATCTAATGAAAATTGAAAAAATATAAACAGAAATATGAATAAACTGCTTTTCAAAGTTTGTGTACGGCAATTATTGACACGGAATTACGTCTAAACGTCAATCGATACAATTATAATAGTAAACACGTTTCAAATAATGATCAATTAAATTTAATTTGATTGCTGAAAATTAAAATTATCGATCATATTTTACGAGTTATAAGCAACAAATTTTAGAGCATGAACTAAACGTATCACAATGGATTGCTTTCAAAAATTAATCAAAATGTGCGACAATTCGTGTGGGATGACATTTGCTACTCAGAATTAGTGTAGTACAGGGGTGGTCAACCTGCGGCTCCTGAGCCACATGCGGCTCTTTGACGGATTATGTGCGGCTCTTTGAAGGATTATTTGCGGCTCATGATAATTGTACCCGAGTACCCTTTAATCTTTGTGCAATCATTTTAATACCTTTTTTTCAATACATTTTAAATACGTATGTAATTGCGGCTCGCGAAAAATTTCAAATTTTATGATTACTTATTTAAACTGCTGTTGTATTTTCTGTTTGTTTTAGGGGGCCCACTGGTTGAAAAGTTGGCTCCGAGGTTCAGGGATGATGGGTTGCAGTACGCGTCGGCTGTCGAGGGTTCGCCCGTGACACTGTCCACCGAGTTGGTGGAGTGCGGACCGGAAACGGAAATATCTTGGTAAGCAAATGCTAATGCACAGCGAAAATGTGTTATTTCATCGTTCGATGTTTATTTATAATCCGTTCCATTTAAACAGCCTGCGAGAGAAGATCAATGAAATTTATTACTCGCTTTACGTTTTCCAGGTTCTTAATGCATCTTATAAAAAAAAGTATTATAGTCAACATAGATAGTTCTGAGTAGTTAAGAATAGCTGTGCAGATTTAGTTTGGTTCGTTCCGATTCGTCATATCTTTATCGAGCGGAAATAAAAGCTGCGGATGAATCATAAACTTCAGAAGAGTGATTTGCAACATCTTGTTTTTTATTACATGATACACTTGAGTTTACAAAATACATCTTAATTCTGATATGTAGACTAATTATGTCATGAATGAATAGTGGAAATCATTTAATTAACATCTACGTCATACATAAACATTTGATTTTTTTATTCTTAAACATCTCTTTGATTCTTAAACATCTCATTAGACCAATAAAACCTTTTATTTATAAACGTCAGTTTTACTGTTATTGGTTACCATGATTACTGTAATTTGTAGAAGCGTTTTTTTAAATAGCCACCTCATAGTTGTATATCATAAAGGTTTCAAATACAGTTATAACTCGCTTTACGTACATTTTTTCAACGTAAATTCATTGATACGTACATGATTATAAGTACATTTATATAATATACAATTAATGCACATTTGCTTAGATATTATGGTGAAAAACCTCATTGGAGGACGAAGTTATGTATGCATGAAAAATATTGTAATTGATATGTTTATCGACTTGTAACTAGCACTGTTTTCTATGTAACTTGCTTTCAAATTTGAATAAACGCTTTATAGCTTTATGTCTTCACGTTTTGGTGTATTATTATTCGACAGCCAATCATGCCAATATAATTGTTTCAAAATATCAATACTTTTATCTCTCAAATTTTCTCTCAAATTTGGAAAATAAACGTTTTTCAACTCTCAAACAGGCAGTTTCTTCAGGTTTTTACAACTAACCAATAATTTCATATATCAATATTCTAATAAAAGTCAAATGTTCATGCTTAAATACGTAGTTACTTCAAAATTTGTAACTTGCACTTTTTTCTTGCAAGTTGCTCTTAAATTTGAAAAAAAAAGTTTTTAATTCTGGTGAAAGCAGTCTCTATAGGATTTAGTGTATTGCTAGACAACTGATCATGAACTTTATATATGAATACTCTAATTAAAGTCAAATGATCAGGCCTTAATACATAGTTACTTCTAGATTTGCAACTAGCACTGCTTTCCTGTAATTTGATTTGAGACTTATTGCCTTCACATTTTGGTGCATTTGGATTTATAACTACAAGTTTTCAGAAATTTGCTCTTTACCATTTATGAATTTTATATATAAATTCACTAATTAAAGTCAATTCATTAGGCTTCAATTGGTAGATACTTCTAGATTTGTAAATAGCATTGTTTCCTGTAAGTTACTTTGAAAGTTTATGCATTCATGTTTTAGTATATTAGTCGACTGCTAATCTTATAAAATAATATTCTAGTCCAAGTCAAATATCCAGGATTCAATATCCAATTATTTCTAGATTTGTAACTAGCACTGTTTTTCTGTAATTTGCTTTTACATTCAAAGGAAATGAGTATCTTCACTTTCTGGTGTATTACTCAACAAGAAATCATGCTACATACATTTATTAATACTCTAATTGAAGTAAAAACTTCAAGCATCAATATACAGGTAGTTTTAGGTTTGTTACTAGTACTGTTTACCATAAATTTTCTGCTGGAAAAAACGTTTTTAACTACAGAAAACCAGTAAATCATATAATTAAAGTCAAACGTTTGGAGTTCAATGAGCATGTACTTTCAGATTATCTCTGTTCTTCTCTATTTTTTTCTAATTCTTTAAAAAATATTGAATTTCACCAATACATCTATAAAATATGTTGGAATTATGGATATTGCTTGTTGTGATACAACGGCTTTAAGTGGCCTGTGGCAAGTGTCTAACTTGCATCTACCCTTAGCTCAAATATGCCAAATTAATTGCGTCCCAAACCCAGTTGTGCCTCTTTTGCCACATCTTATTTACGGAACTGTACAAGAAGCAATATGTATTTTAATTGAGGACTAATTATGCAAGTTTTTGGCATGTTAGTTGACAAGTATGTGACAAGTATATTATATTATGTATTTCGTGAACGAAGGAAGCAGATAAAACAAAACTTGTTTTATTGCGTATTTCTTGAAGAATCTAAATGTACATGTCGATTTACATTATGAACTAGTTATAGTCTATTAAAGCGGAGCTATAAGGAAACATATGCGCTGTACACGTTCGAGATCAATGGAAAATTACCGAACTGTAATGTATTGAGCTTCAGAAATAGATTCGCGAATAAATTGGACTGTATACAAGATCGTGATTTATTTTAGCCCACCTACGGAAAGTATTATAAGACATATGGGTTTAATGATTCCATTATCAAGTGTGTGAGGTCTCGATGATTTGACTTGAGTGTGTGTGTGTGTGTGTGTGGATCTATGTGATTTTCGGTGCGCGTCGCTTTTTCGCAGCTTTAAAAATAATCCGGAGACGCGGGCGTCGCGACGCCGTCAAATGACCAGTCGTTGAGGTGGTCCGAGGTGGTACGCGTCCGCGATTTTCCGAAAAGTTGCAAGAAAAGTACATTTTCTTTTTGGGAAAAATAAACTTTTGAAAAGAAACGTGACAGATCAGTGCGTTCGAAATTCGAAATTGACAATGTAAATTGTTAATTGATTGTTGAAATTTGTTGATGGAATGATTGAGGAATGCTGAGAAGAGGGATGTGATGTATCCGTAAACGCGCCGGATTGGGGTCATTGTTGTGTGCTTTGACACACATATTCTAGTGTGGTTATTTATAGCAATCCATATTCGAAAGTTTGAATTGAATCCAATTTGAATTGGGATTCGGGAAATGCAGCAATAAGCGGCGCAGGGGAATGGGGACGAAAGTGAGCAAGTGCTGCAAGTGCAGCAACAACAAGGCGGAAGAGAAGTACGCTGCTGCAGCAGCTGCAGCTGCTTCTTCTGGTGCAACCACCTCCTGGACCACCGATGCCGATTGGTAACTAAAAAACGCAGAAGCAAAAGCTCCTCCAATCAAGCGAATTACGGCATCACCTCGAATGGATTTGTTTATCATCGATATTTGCCAACGATAATATTTATTTTTAAATTGGATTTAATTTTGCATCTGCCCATTACACTGTTTTGATGTCATCTTGGCTAAGCTCCACCGTGCACATTATCTCACTCTACGACCAGCTTTTTTTCCAAATGCACGACTCGTTTATCCGAAATAAACGCGATGCATTCCGCTCTTCCTGTTCGCTCATCCGGAATCGAACGGCAAAGATTTCGCGTTATGCAACGAAACAGCAACTCATTTACTTTTTTTGTGTGTGGTAGTTTCTAATAATAAAAAGATACGCACGATAAACACGTATTTTTTGTGTGTGTTTGTTTCGTTTTATGCTGTTTTCAACGAAAATAGATACGAATTCTGACCAGATGATAAATTATCGCAATCCAGTTTGAACGTGGACAGTTTATCTTCGACTATGCGCAACAAATCTGAATATTATTAACTCTCAACACTTGCAAAATCTTAAGTTTTTTTTTATAAACGCAACTCGATCTTCGTAGCTTCTTTACCATCACATCTCCCTTTTACTTTTTTTTTAAAGAAATTTTTGTTAAATATTTATAATTTAAGTATTAATATTGACATTATTCTTATAAACTAAACTATTACAAATTTCAATTTACAATAATGTTTTCGAAATGTCAATAATAGTAATGTCAAAGTGACATTATTATTATTCAAATGTCAAAGTGACATTATTATTTAGACGATACAAAACAAAATAACAATGATATTTTCTTAATGAAAAGAAGCAATTTGAAAACAAGAAAGAGAAATGAAATATTCAAGAAATTAAGACTTAACTAATAATTAAAATTTAGTAAATTACATCTTTATATTAAATTCATTTCAGTTAATAATGGGACTGTGTTTTTACTTATTATTGGTTAGATGTAACAAAATGAAATAGCAAAAATTTTCTTAATGAAAAAAGTAATTTGTAAAAAAAATAAGTGGAAAAGAAATACATTTGTTTTAAAAGTCAAGACATAAATACTAACTAAATTTTAGTAAATTTCATAGTTCTAATAATTATTTTCATTTTATTTAATCAACTGTTTTATTAATAAAAATTAAACTACTAAGGAAATTTACATTGTACAGTAATATTTTTCTTAATGTGAAAAGACTACAGTCAATGGTGTTTTGTAACAGTTTTTTTTTCGATTTGTATCATCATTGTTGGTATATAAATATCGTTTGTCTCTGTCTGTTTGTTATTATTGCAATAATTAATAATTAAAATAAGGTAAATATACTTTGAGAGTCCAAACATTTTCAATAGACGTCAGTTTTTCTGTCATTAGTCACCATGGCTACAATAATTTGTTATAATAAGTTGATATGTCCCAGGATGGTTTTAGGAACTCCGTGGAAGAATTCTTTATTGTTGTTGGATGTGGAGCCTTATTGGGAATTTTGAGTAAATTCGATTGGTTTAACAATAACTTTATTCCCAAATGGTTAAGTGGTACTCTTCTAAGACTATGTTCTTCTTTGGATCCCCAACTTAGACTAATTCTAAATACATATTACACATATAAGATCAACTATGTTATAGGAGGGTAGGAGTTGTGATTTGGCGAGAAGGCCTTTATCTATAACCTGCTGATTATGCATTCCTGTGAGAACGGTTTGTTGACCGGAGTTGGTCCGTGTTGCAATTCATCTACTCTGCATCTTCTGGGGATAACTCTTATCTGCAGGTGCATATGGGAATATCCGGTACAGTTTAAATATAATTATAGGTTTCTTTTTGTTCTGAGAAGAGGAAAACCTTGCAAAGGGACTACAGTGGAAACGTGGTACTGTGGGATTCTTACCCACAAAAAACCTCTCCTCTTTTTCATCGGCATCCAAGTCCTGTTTAGTGTTACTGCTCTGATTGCATTACCTGTTAGTCCTGTTCATTGTTGGCTTCCACTGCCATTTTCTTCGTTATATGGTTGGTCACAACAAAGTGACAAACTTTAAATTATTGTTTGCAACAACATTTGTTTTTTTGTGTAGAATCATCTGAGCATGGCAATAGAAGATTGCAATGACTGATTTAACACTTTCAATTATCGACTGCAAAAATATTAATTTCTTTTTGTAGATTCTTCTGAATAAGAAATTGAATATTACAATATCTATCTTTAATGACAATTCAAAAAAATGTCTATTGAATAGATGCCAGTTTCACTGTCATTGATATGACTATAATAAATTGAAATAATAAACACTATTTAAAATAAGGTCTTTCTGTCCAACTTAATACTAATTTTCATAATTATTGTTATTTATTACAGAATTTTTCAATTTTAATCTTTAACAATTTACAATTGTCTAAGCTGATTAGTTATAATTAAATAATTAATAATTTCATATATATATATTTGAAATATTTTGATGATGTAAGATTGATAGACGCCTACTTATTTGGCTTACAAACACCGACTTATCCACTGAAACACTATGTCAATTTGTACTATATTCCCCATATATAGCAAAGCAGAAATGAACATATAATAAATACAACACATTGAGTAATGTATATGAAGAAAGTGTGCAGTTTGTTATAAACGTTTATGTTTGTGTCAGACGAAAAAGTTGTTAGTTTCAATCCACATAATATTTATATATGATATTCTATGCATGTACCGATCTCACGTAAACAACATACAAGTAAAACACTACATAGAAATAGTATTCAAACAACTGTAATAACATAATTAATAATCAATTAAAAAAAAATGGATAGAAAGACATTTTTGTATAATTATCATTTTATCATTTGTATTTGCAACAAATTGGGCCGAATTTTTTCCCCATTTTTTTTTGTCATACAATTCTATAAAAAACGTTTTTAACTTTATATTTGTTTAAGTATGATAATTTCAATTAATAGTTATTAAAAAATCAGATACAGAGGTTAAGGAACATAATCCTTCAATTTTTTTATGTTCGTTACCCGAATTTTTCGTTAACCAATCAATGATTTAAGAAGAGGTTTAAGCTTCATATCACCACTAACGTTTTCTTCCAAGAGAAACGTCAAAGGTGTTCGTTATCCGAACATGTTATACAAAAATGAAAATATTTCGCGAATGTTCGTTGTACGATTTGTTCGTAATCCAAATTGTTCGTTAACCGATCATCGAAATGTAAATATTGTTACTTATAATAAACTTTTTTATATAGTATTTCATACATTTGGGATTATACTTTACTTATAACTACGAATTTAATATTTAAATTTTAAAATTGAAATCTTCCAGTATATTTTAGACACGTACATCTATTATTAGATAACATTCTCCAGCAACAGTCTAATATTTATCTGTTTTAGTGCATTATAAAACCAGTAAAGTAGCTGACCTAAATCTTAAATTAATCTCGACTCTCTATATACACAAATCGGTCTACTGTAATCAATAGCTGACAATCAAAATTAATTATTCTCATTTAATTTAAATATGTAAATTAATGAATATAACTTATAGTTTTTTTAAAACTGCGCAAATCAATATACTCGTTTGAATTTAATTGCGACTCAATTGTTTATAGCAATTTTGATGTAAGGTGGCAGCTGTCACTTTGACATCTATGGTTGAAAATGTTGCTCTATATAAGATATTTGTGATTTTGTTTTTCTATATAATATGAAAACTTTTTTGATTATCATAATAATTAAATACTTAGTTTATTATAGCAAATTTATTTGATTGTTTCTCTTGAGAACTATTAGAACTTGATCAAAGTTTTATGATATGATTGTAATATTTAATTATGTGTTTGTTGCAGGTCAAAGGATGGAGAGCCGTTGCCACCGGAACCGGCGCCAAGACACAAAATCAAGACAACGAACAACTTGGTGCAGTTGGCTTTAGACGAGGTGCAGAAGCAGGATGCCGGCATCTACACGGTAACTGCAAAGAACGCGTCTGGCACCACGTCCAGAGACCTGGAGTTGCGGGTCACCACCGAAGGACATGTGGCAGTCGAGGATGAGGCTCCCGCATTCCTCCGTCGGCTGAACGACCTCACCGTCAAAGTGGGAACACGCACCAGGTTCCTAGTGGAGATCAAAAGCTACACTGACCTTACGGTAAATAACTGGCGATGACGCACCGCTCGTACAAAGCACCACATCCAAAAAATACACGAAATATTGATGATGATGCGCGCTTACAATAAATATAGATTTTCTGTGGACGCTCGGCTCTGTTCATTGAGACACACAGGTGGAGGCATATAATAGCTCAGCCACAGAACAGACAGACACATTCACGCACACGCTGATCTATATTTATAGTTTTTTTTCTTATTCTAAAATTATGTAAACGAAATTTTGAACATTTGCCTTATGCCATCATGTCATAATATTAAAGTCATATTTTGTTGAGCAAAAGTATTCAAAATCTTGTTAGGCGACTTATTGAAATCACGTTTTTCAAAAGCTATTTTTCAGTTTTTTTCTGATCTACCACGTTCTGTTTCATCTAGAAATTTGTATAAATAACTATTTATTACTCATTTTATGTTCATCACTCATTTAATGAAAAACATACATAAAGTTTATATATGTGCTTCTATGTTATTTATTTGAGATTATAGTCTTATGTGAGCTCTAAGATAATCTTAAATTAGATGAGTTTATTCTTTATTGTTCTTGCTTAAATTTAGATCGAATGGTATCAAAACGAAACGCTTGTAAAAGAGGGCGAAAGATTTCGCTTCGTCAACGAATGCGGCTTCCATTGCATCGATGTCGCTCCTGTCATAGCTCAAGACGCTGGACTGTGGAGGTGCGAAGCTACAAACGACTCGGGAACCGTAAAGAGTTCCTGCCATTTGAACGTCTTAAGTATGTGCATAATACTCCGATTCTGAGGATATCTTAACAAACGCGTGTTATTATGCTTTCCAGTTCCTAAGACGTACAAAGTGCCAGAGTTCCTCGAGAATCTACGCGCTTTACTTACAGAACAAGGAACTGTCTCCTTAGAATGCAAAGTGGTTGGAGTTCCGACTCCTCAGCTGAGATGGTTCAAGGATGGAAGGGAGATCAGAGCAGGAGATGTATTCGCACTCACTGCCAACCCCGATGACCCGACGTCTTTGGGGACTTACACGTGCGAGGCTGTGAATTGCATGGGAAAGGTTTACTCCACCTCGAAGGTCCACGTGGTGGGACGTGGAAGTCGTGAGGGTTCTATGAAACCGGCCGACAGGTAATTCGAATTCGATACGAAACGTTGTGCAATCGCAATTACAAATGATAATTGATTTACGTTTCAAGCACTCCGACTGGACCGGCGCCAATATTTTCGAGAGATCTTCAAGATGAATTCATTAAGATCGGCGACACGTTGCAACTTTCCTGTCAAGGTATTCAATGAATTACATTTCACACATGCTTTCTAACACTAATCACCTAGTAATAATATCATAGTGTAGCCAATACTTCTTCAAACTTATTAGACAATTTATTATACTTATTTAGAATTTAATAATCAGGTTTAGAATCACTGATCTGTTGTATTACTAAATACATGTTTGTTTTTTATCTGAAGTTGCTGTCCCACCATGGCCGAAAAGTATAACCTGGTACAATTCAGAAGGAAAGATCGAGTCAGATTGTGCAGACTCGAGGTACCATGAAAGAGCTGATGGATTGGGTGGATACGGATTGGAAATCAAACCCACGGAAGCTTGTGATTCTGGAGAGTGGAAGTGCATTGCAACCAGTTCAGGGGGTGTCAATTCGTGCTCCACGTGCCAGATTAAAATGATCAGTTAGTATTAAGCGTACATACTTTAACAATTAAACAATCTTCACTTTAGTTCCCAAGCACTTCCGGAAACCGAGATTCATGGAGAGCCTTAAAGCCGTCTTAACGGACGAGGGCTTGGTATCTTTCGAATGCAAAGTGGTCGGATCTCCGACGCCGTTGCTCAGATGGTTCAAGGATGGCCATGAGCTGAAACCTGGAGATGTTTACCAATTGACTGGAACCAATTCGTTGGGATCCTACTGCTGCATCGCAAAGAACTGCATGGGCGAGGCGAACAGCTCAGCAGAGTTAACGGTGGAGGATATCCAAAACCAGTTGAACGACGAAGAACGTCAGCAGTTGATCTTGAAGAGTCAAGCGCCGAAATTCATTCACGGTTTGAGGAGCTGCGAAGGCAAAATCAACGAACATTTCAGATTTACAGTTCAAGGTATTTACAATGTTATTGGAATATATTTTCATTCCGTTATATTTTGTGTTTTTAGTTAACGTATCTCCTATGCCTTCGTTGGCCTGGTACAGAGATGATAATCCAATAGAAATCGAACCGGACAGATATCTCGCAAATAATGAGTCTTCGGGTATTAGCAATTTGGATATAGTGCGTTTAGAGTTTATCGACCAAGCGGAATGGAAATGCGTTGCAACCAATGAATTCGGTCATTCCGTAACATCCTGTTTCTTGCGCATGATTGTCCCCAAACACTTCAAACGTCCTCGCTTCCTAGAATGTCTCCGGGCGGTACTGTCTGAAGAGGGTGCTGTTAATTTAGAGTGCAAAGTAATTGGAGTTCCTCAACCTGTTCTTAAGTGGTACAAGGATGGCATTGAGTTGAAACCTGGTGATATACATAGGATTACATCCGGAGAAGTAAGATATCTCATAATCCCATATAATTATATGCAATTCAAGCTAAACTATTGCAGGATGGAACTTGCTGCTTGGGAGTTTACACTTGCGAAGCTCGTAACTGCATGGGAACAGTGGCATCATCTGCTTCTTTGCTAGGATTTGAAGATCAAAGTAAATCTAGAGCGGAGCAACAACGTATCGAATTAGCCAGAGTACCATCGTTATCAACCATACACGAAGAGAGGACTTCTCAGATGTACGATACTCCTCAAGGCGATATTTCTTTAACTCTGAACGATCATGGAGAAATATCATTCTCGTTTGAAGGAAAAGAAGTGTCTGTTTCTTTGTACGAGACTCCGGATATTACCGAAGAGGAGGCGATCAAGATCGTGGAGATGTACGCAGATCAGTTGTCAGAGCACGTCTCAGGTAAGTGGCTTTACAACTAACCCTTAGGGAGTCTAAGCGCCGTTTTTTAGAGCATAACATTGTCGAACTGCCGCCCATGAGATTTGTCAAAGAAACGTCGACGTCCGGTAATTTGCTCATGGAAGCGGTGGTGGTCGATGTTTCCGAAGACTACTTTACTTCGGCCGAAGAGGATTTACGTACGGAAGCTGATGTTGATGAAATATACTCGATTTCCGATGAGACGAGAGCATTTTCCCCGGATAGTATCGGCGATGGGCCCAGGAGGCCACCGCGTAGGAAGAACGATTCCCAAAAGAGTACCTATTACAGTTTGACGAAGAACAGCTCTGAAACCGGAGACGAAAGCCTTGCTGCCGGTGTTGATCTGGATAGTGAATATGAAAGCGCGATGGATTCGAAACACGAGACGGACATTGCATACCAAGTGGCTGCAATTACTGAGACCACGAGCTTACCAGGAGATGACTTGAGAGAATCCTCGGCAACTCCTCAGAACACCCACGAAATAGGCTCAGACTTACGCGTCAACAGATTGGACGATGACAGGAGAAAACTGAGACGAAAACGAAGAAATAGTAGACACTCGTCGCATAGCTCCGACGATGAATTGAAGTTTAAGAAAGCGCACAGTTTAGAAATGGGAGAACCCTTCTTCAGGGACATCCAAGGAGAAGAGGGAGACGGTTTAGTTATAGACCCAGAGGAGCAGAAAGCTATAATCAAAGAATTGAAGAAAACCGAAAAAGAAATTTGCCAGAAACTGAAACAAGTTATATTCGATATTCAAGGTGGTTTATTGAAAGTCGAAGAAGATTTGCTAATCCAATCCTCTCTGAAAACTACAGCCGCAGCTGCGAACAAAAGCTTAGAGATGTTGAACAGCATCGTCGAACCAATTAAAGACATAGAAACGTTCCTTCAAGCACTGGAACAACAGGAGGAAGACATCCCCATTACCGAATTGATAGCCCCTCCAATTTTTGATTTGCAAAAAAGCTTATCCGTTGCTGGAAAGTGCATAGAAGTGCAAGGAAAAGAACATACATTGATCCAAAGAACATGCATAAACATTTTAACAACGAACACCAAGAAAATCCAGTCTGGCCTAAAGCTCATAGAAGAGATGACTTTACTCGAAAAGGAAATGATCCCTGTTAAAGCTCCCGGCCGTCAAACGCCCTCTAAAATAATACAAGAAGTATTAATTACAATTCAAGAACTTCAATCAGGCCTAGACAAATCGCAGTTTATTATTGAAACAAAGAAAGTCTTGCAAGAGAAACCAGAGAACACAGATGTGCTTCTGAAATTCGCTGAACCCGCTTTCGAAATGAAAGACGCCATCAATACTTTAAGAGATTTGTACATGAAAGGTGAACCATTGGAAAATAAATTAATTTATGATAAAATGCAAACGCCTATCAAAATTTTATGCGATGAACTAAAGAAAGTCGAAAACGACGCAATCGCTTATTCGCATGAGCTACATTACGCAATTCTCGATCAAATTTCAAGTCCTGTGCTAGAATTGAAACGAAGTTTGGAAGAGTGCAACAATGCTAGGGCTTCTCTAGATTTGGATAAGTTTGAGGTGCCTTTGGAAGAGGTCATTGGTAGTCTCTCGAAACTTGGCAAAAGAAGTTGCGGATCTACCGAAGAGATCGTTCAAGAAGTGTTCGATCAAGTGAGAAATTTGGTTCTGGATAACATGTCGAGATCAGTTCAGGATTTCTTAAGTAACATAGAAACCGCGCAGAAATCGATAAACGATACAAAAGTTTTAGAAGCTTTACGACAAATGTCCAGTTTACAGAAGGACTTTGCTAGTGTAGTACAAAAAGTAACCGACGATAATTCAGAAACCGCAATCTTGGCTTTAGAAAGTCTAGCTCAACCAATTGAAATGATTAATAATCAAATCATAGAAGTTTCCAGTTCTTTACCTTCAGATATATTGGATGATTTGATAGCTTGTTTGAGTATCCTCGAGGATTGCATCTGCTTGGACGAGAGACTAGAGGAGAATGTGAATATTTTCATACCGTTTTCAATACTCAAAGGACGCACACACGAGGTTAAAGACAACATACTGGTGTTAACCGATCAGACCTTATCACAGGAACAACGAACTGATTCGGTTAAAATGGAACTGGTCGATCCGACTATAGCTTCTATCCCCGAAGAGGACGTTGCTAATAGATTAGTCCAATTGAAGAAGTGCATCGTAGCTATTCAAACTGCTCCAATAATGATGGAGAAACCAGATGTTCAACCAACGCAAACAGCAACCAAAGCTTTTATAGAAACAGTCAACACTTTACAAGTTTCTTTGGATAAACTTGAGACGGGTATCGAGTACGAAACAGCAGAACAAATGGAATTATTTGCAAATGCCAACGAAGTTATAGATTGTGTTGAAAAGTTAAAAAGCTCTACGGCTCTATTTGCGCAAACAGAGGAACCAGTTATTACAGTTGCCGATTTAGTAGAAATAAAATCTCTTAATAAACCATTAGAGAAGTTGAATACTACCATTACTAAAGTTGATTCATTCAAGAAAATCAAAGAAGCTGCCAAAGCTCTTGATTTGCAATTGGAATTCAAAGATTTCACAGCCAGTGAAGAAGTAGAAGAATTATGTAATTCACTTGTAGAAATGAAGAAATCATTAGATTCTACTGTGGGAGTGAAAGCTTCAGCAAAGAACTTAGTTATCGAGGCAAGAAAGTTAGGAGATCAAGTGCCAGCAATTGTAACATTCGGTGAGAGTATTATCAAAGGCGAATGTGTCAAAGAATTGAGCGAATCCTTAAAGACTGATCTTTCAATGGAACAGTTGAATGAAATCAAAAAAGTTATAGATTCTATTCACGATTTAGATAGTTTAGACGAGTTTGTTCAGAAAGTAAGTCAGTCCACTGAACTATCATCACAAAACTTACCCACTGAATGTGTTCCGATATTTAAGATAATAACCGAGTCTCGTGATGAAATAAAAACTCTCATCAAATCGGTAATTGATAGAAGCGAAGAAAACATATTATTCTCTAAATTGAAACCAAAGTTGCAACTTTTACCTTTGAAAAATATACCTAAAGAATCTGAGCTGAAGCAGATATTGGTATCACTTTTGAAATATCCACAGGAAATAAGTGCAGAAAATTTGAAGAAATCATTGGAAAACCTTAAAGGCGATGAGCATCGTGCATTCAAATCTGAACTAAGAGACCTTCTCGATGTTGCTGTAATGAAACAAAATGAAAACGCACATAAAATCCAACGTTTGTCCGAAACTGCCCAAGAGATGGTTAAAAATATTGCAACAATCAAATCTGCTTCTGTGAACAAGCAGTTGGTCATCGATTTGCAGAAAAAGCTGTATTCCATGCAGATGTCCATCAACGATTTAATGTGTGTTAACTTAAACGAAGCAGATTTGAAATTGATAAGTGATGCTAATATTTTCCTTGAACAACTAAATACATGCGTTGTAGCTGAAATAGATTCGGTAGCACCAAGAGAATTTAGCTTCGATTTAAATGAAGATACTAGTTTGGCAATAAAACCTTTAGTTGATATTCTAACATCTATTAAGACAAATAGCCCAATAATTATTGAGCAGTTAGGTAAAGCTCAAATCGATGCGTATGTTGAGAGCAAATTCACCAAACCTATCGATAACATCGAAGAAAAGCTTGAAAGTATGCACCCCGAAGAACAAAAATTGGTTCTCAATGAATACTTGACTAATATCAGAGGAATTGCATCAGAAACGATTGAGAAAAGTACATTGAATGACGATGAAACTAATTACATGAAAAACGTCGAAAATTTCGCCAACAAAGTGGAGAATATTGTATCTAAATCCGACAGTACTCCAGATATGCTTATGGAAGTCGAACAAAAAGCGCAGGAAGTGGTTGAAGCAGGAACGAAACTGCGCGAATCACCATTGAGGAACATTACTCCATCTATAAAGAAGATATGCAAAATAGTCATTAAAGTTTTACAACCTGGCGAAGAATATGTAAAGGAAAGTCAAGTTGCAAAACTGGAAGAGCTTAAACCTGAGGAGGATACTGAGCCGTTTGAAATGTTGGTATCTCCTCAAATATTTCAAGATGATAATGTTGCACAATTACAAGAGGAGTCTAAAGAAGTTTTGTATTATCTCGAAGATGAACTGTTAAAACCCATATTGAATGCAATCGAAAATGTTGAAAATACTGCAGAATCTTGCGATTCTACACAAAAGGCGATACTTACAAATCTTTCACTAATAAAAGCATCCGATTCTTTGAAAGGAATCAAATTGGATTCCCTTAGAATCGAAGAACACAATATTTTGCAATTGTCGCAACAGATGCTCATTTCTTTGAATGAAAGTTTGATGAATCAAGAAACTACATCTGATTTCAACACGAATCTCGCTAATATGGAGATACATTTGGGTATGTTGGAAAGGTCCAGCCTTAAAGACCTTGCGTTACCAATCATAAATGCTGCACAATCCGTGAGACAATCCTTCGTCGGTACTGAACTTGCCATCAAGAATATGCAAGACCTCAAAGATGCAGTTTCGGATATAGAGAAGCACAGGTTGAATAGTCAAAAGACACTTGCGCTGGTGGAATTGAAGAGGTCAGTGATCAACCTCGATGACTCCATTCGCAAGAACACTGTTAACATCAATAATCTGAAGGGAGAGGATCAAGCTGCTATAGCACAAGCTGAATCGGCTTTGGACATGCTAAAATCATGTATAAGCAGTTCACAAGTTCCAGTAGAGCACGTAAAAGAAAAAGTGGAAGAGTTAACTTTGGCTGTCGTCGCAGTTGCAAAGGATTCTCCAGTGAAAAGTGTCATGGAATCTTTGGAGGAAACTGTTAAGAACGTAGTTAATCTAATTGAAAATATCCCGGAGATCACAGCAGATACAACGGCTTTGAACAATTTCCATGCAACTTTAACCGAAGCACAAAGTGTTTTGACTAAAGTTAAGAATGTTCCTGACGAGAAGCAAACTATATTTTTGGATATTGTTGCGAACATCAATGAGCTTCAAGTGCCTGGCGATCTTAGCGTCATCGAAAACACTGAAAAATTACTGAGAGAGTTTATCATCTTCATCAAGGATAATGAAGGCGTTAAAGAACAAAAGCACAAGCAATTGATTACCACAATCAGTGAGACCAGAAACGCATTAGAAACAGCTGATTCTACTAAGCATTTGCTGATCAACATTTTGAAATTCCTTGAAACTCCTCCACCAAAAGAGAAACCAGTTGCAAGGCAATTGAGGGATCTGCAAGAAGCCGTTCAGTATTTCCAAGAGACAGTTGCCAGTTTGGATATTAAGATGGATAATAAAACCAAAAGGATTTTGGCAACTGAAATGCCACGACCACTCACAGCTCTGCAGTTCATTTCTGACACCATTCTTATCAGCAACAACGATAAGTTATCATCAGATGACTTGCACTTAATGGATAATATTTCTAAATGCATTCAAGAATTCAATAGTTTTGTTGAGAAATCTTCCGTAGATGACGAGATGGTCATAAAAATGAAAGAGGTTTCTGATAATTTG
Source organism: Nicrophorus orbicollis (assembly GCA_018845635.1). Taxonomy (NCBI): domain Eukaryota; kingdom Metazoa; phylum Arthropoda; class Insecta; order Coleoptera; family Silphidae; genus Nicrophorus; species Nicrophorus orbicollis. The sequence goes on along the minus strand of JAFMTC010000090.1, from coordinate 529,965 downwards.
AAAGTGGTTGTGGCTAGTGTGAATCAAGATTCTATTATCAAGGATATCTTAGAACCATTACAAGATGTATCTAGAACGACTGAAAAAGTAGTTGAGCGTGAGATTTGCATCGTCAAAGAGATTGCCGTCAGTAGATTTGAAAGATCTTTCAGAGAGATGAACGAATGTTTAGGAAAGCCATTGAAGGCCGTGGCTTTACCAGAACAACATGAATTATCGTTGGAAGAAATTGTGTCTTTGAATTCTTTCAGCGATTCCGCCAATTCAGTTTTGCAGCAACCTGAAAATATAGAGAGTTTGAATGAAATCATTCAGGTATTTTTGGAAAACAATCAAGGTCAGTTCGCTGATAATCTTATTGAACAAATGGTTACAGTAAAGAATGCTGTAGAGAAAACTAGTAAATTACAGAAAACTTTGAACGTAATTCAAGAGTCATGCGTTTCATTAACAAACGAAAGCTCCAATATTGACAAATCTAAAAAAATGGTAATAGCAGAAATGGTACAGCCATTAATTGAGATCAAAGAAGCTATTCCTGGCTTGAAAATCAGCGATGAAATAATCAAGTCTATGCAGGATGTAGCTAAATCTCTACAAAATACATCAGATTTAAAGAAAGAGGAAGTATTGAAAATTGCACTATGTAGTGTTAAGGAAAATATTGACAAATTAACTTTTGATCAAGACGAGGTAAAGCAACAAAAAATACAGAAACCCATGAAAGTTTTGTTCCATGATTTGGACTTAATGAAAGCCAAAGATTCCTTGAAGAAAATAGAAATACCTTTGGTCGAGTTAACAAGCAACTTGGAGAGTATGAAGACCAAGTTGCAACAAGTTAAAGGACAGCAAACGGGGGCACTTAGAATAATTGAAATTCAGTCCGCTTCTCAAGAATTGTTGAATGCTTTAAGCAAAACGTCTTCCGCCGATATCATGAATAACTTAGAATCACCAATATTAGAAGTTGCTGTTGCTATATCAACGGTAAATAACGTGTTGAATAACGAGAAGGCTTTGAAAATACAAAGGCCCATAGTTCTAGAAAAGTTGGATGACTTGAATAAGGAGATTGTAAAAGCATCTGAAGTTGTCAAAGATGATTCTCTTAAAGAAGCTCTGTTAAATGTAAACTCACAAATCTGCAAAACAGTCGAATATATAAACAAAGATATTAAAGATGAAAGCTTGCTGTCAGTTTTGCAACCAATTCAAGAAATCGAGGTGAAACTTGCCGAAAGTAAAAAACACGAGGAATTAAAACTTTCCTTGGATAATTTAAAAAAGTGCTTGCCTGAGTCAGAAAATGCGACAATTCTTGAAATTCCACTAAAAAAATTAGCGATGATGGTGGAGCAAAATTTAGAAGGTAACAGGGCTAGTATAAAAGAAGTTTTAATTAACTTGAAAGAAGTTAAAGCTATTGTTGAGATGAAGGAAACAAAGCAGGAAATGTTGGTAGAGCCATTAGATCAGTTGGTTGGATGTATTGCAAAATTAGAGGAAAGCACTTCTTTGAAATTGCCCATTACTAAATTGCGAAGCGAATTGGAACTATTGAAGTCCAAAGTAGAAGACGTCGAAGAGGCCAAGAAATTGAAAGCCGTATTGGTATTGGAAGAAGCTTTGACTGTATTAGAGATGAAAATCGAATCCGAAGAAGAGGATAAGTTGCAATGTTTACAGAAGCCTTTGGAGGATGTAACTTCAGCAATAGCTGGATTACAAACCGAAGAAAAGTTATTGTGCGCTTTGAATAATTTGATGGATAAGTCTGAATGCTTAGTGGAACAAAACATTGAAAGCGAAGCCAATAAACTGATGGTAGCGAAAATCACTGATATAAAAGAGGCTATCGTTAAGAGCCCATTGACCAAATTGCAATTAACTGTAGATCAAATGAACGCTGCTATCGAGAAAGACTCGGAAAAACCTCAGAGAGCTTTGTTAAGTGTGCGAGATCTCGAGAAACCTTTAGAAATTATCAAAGAAGCAACTATTGCCGATTGGGAGGTGATCGAAGGACCAATTCAAGAATTCACTCAAGCTATTTCTTTGGCTACTAAAGCTATAGCTAATAGGGAAATAATAGAAATGGAAACATTGAGATTGTCCTTCTCTCAAATCGCTAAGAAATTGGAGGAGACGCAGCTAGAAAAGGCGATACCGTTGGCAGGAAAACTGAGAGAAGTTGAAGACGTTTTAGCAGCTGAAATCAAATTAGAATCTTTGAAGGCTCCAATTATCAAATTACATACGGAACTGAACGAAATTCAAGCTATATTCACCGATAAGAAGTTGAAACCTCAAATGGGTCTATTAGAATTACGATTACCGCTTGAGATATTAAACGAAACAATATTACTCGTAGAGGATTCGGAGGTAGCCGAAGATTTGTTCTTGGATTGCATGGACCAGTTGGATTGCTTGCACGAACCACTTAAGGAATTGTCTTATGTTGTTGGTATCATCAGGAACGTACTTGAAAACCCAGCATTGATGGAAGTGGAAAGACCTAATCTCAGGAAAGCTGTGCTCGCTTTGTTGGAATCTCTGAAGAAAATGGATCAAACAAAGCCTCAGTTTAAGCAAATCAAAAAGCTGGGCGATTGTTTACAAGCTATGATGAGTAGCCTATCGGAGAAACAAGATGATGTTATTACAACAATAGATACAGTGAAGAGTCCGATCATTGAATTACAGCAAAATATTGCGCAGATAAAGCAAGCTACAGCAATTATGAAGCAAGAACCACAGAAGGGAGTTATTACAGTTGTTGAATTGGAAAATACTATTGATACTTTGAAGGATGTAATGGAGGAGTCTGTAAAAGACATTCCTTCTTCTCTGACTGAGGATCAACTGAAGATCTTCGTGGAACCATTAAATAAAATCTGCGCTGTAGTTGAAACTGTAAAAGCAAGTTTAAATAAACCGGAAATAAGTGAAATGGCAAAGCCTGCGCTGAACGTAGCTTTGATTGCCCTGAAGGAATCCGTAAGCGTTGTAACTTTAGAACAACCGGAATTGAAAAATTTGAAGCTAGTAGAAGATAAATTAGTTGCTTCGATAGCCAAATTGAATGAAGACCAAGCTATGGTAGAAACAATTTCCAAATTGAAGACAATAAATGACGAAATATCAGCAATGAAAATAAAAACTACTGAAATTAAACAGGAGCCGCAAATTGCTGCAATTGGAATAATCGAATTGGATACATCCCTTCAGACTTTGCAAGAAACAATTAGTAGCTTAGAATCGAAAGAAGAATCTACCAAAGAATTGCCTGTAGCATGTATTGAACAAATACAAGCTATGGAGCAACCACTGAAAGAAGTTTCAGTTGTAATTGAAAGTATAAAAAATGCCATTGCGAAACCTGAAACTCTTGAAGTTCAAAAACCAATTCTCAAACAAGCACTTGTTGTCTTGAAAGAATCTATAAGTAAAGTTGACGTCTCCAAACCTGAATTACAAAAGTTAAAGGTCGTGGAAGAATCGCTAAACGCTTCTATTGCACAATTATCAGATGTTAAAGAGAAACGTATATCCAAATTAGAAGCAGTAAATAATCAATTATCAACAATGAAAGTACAAACTATGGAAATTAAGCAAGAGCCACACATGGCTGAAATTGGAATAATGGAATTGGATACATCCCTTCAAACTTTGCAAGAAACTATAAATAGTTTAGAATCCAAAGAAGAATCTACGAAAGAATTGCCTGTAGCATGCATTGAACATATACAAGCTTTGGATCAACCACTAAAAGAGGTTTCACTTGTTGTTGAAACTATTAAATCTGCTATGACAAAACCAGAATCTCTTGAAGTTCAAAAACCAATTCTTAAACAAGCCCTTATTTCCTTGAAAGAATCTATAAGTAAAGTCGATATCACTCAACCAGAATTAAAGAAACTAAAGGTTGTGGAAGAATCTTTGAGCTTTTCAATTGCCAAATTATCTCCTATAAAAGAGAAGAATGTTATACAATTAGCTTCAGTAAGTGAACAATTATCAGCAATAAAAGTACAGACTATGGATATTAAAAAAGAGCCACAAATGGCTGGAATTGGAATAATTGAGTTAGATAAATCTCTGCAGACTTTACAAGAAACTATTAATAGTTTGCAAGTGAAAGAAGAATCTGCAATGGAGTTACCTGAAACTTGTATTGAACAGATACAAGCATTGAATCAACCTTTGAAAGAAGTTTCAGTTGTTGTTGAAACTATTAAATGTGCTATGACAAAACCTGAATCTCTTGATGTTCAAAAACCAATTCTCAAACAAGCCCTTGTTGCCTTAAAAGAATCGATAAGTAAGGTTGATGTCTCTCAACCTGAATTAAAGAAATTAAAGGTTGTGGAAGAATCTTTGAACTCTTCTATTGCTCAATTATCTGATGCCAAGGATAATAAAGTTAAGCAATTAGCTTCAGTGAACGAACAACTATCTGTTATGAAAATACAAACAACAGAAATTAAACAATCACCGCAGATGGCAGAAATTGGAATAATTGAATTGGATACATCTCTGCAGACTTTACAAGAAACTATTAGTAGTTTACAAGTGAAAGATGAGTCTACAAAGGAGTTATCTGAAGCTTGCGTTGAACAGATCCAAGCATTGAATCAGCCTTTGAAAGAAGTTTCAGTTGTTATTGAAACTATTAAATGTGCTATGACAAAACCTGAATCTCTTGATGTTCAAAAACCAATTCTCAAACAAGCCCTTGTTGCCTTAAAAGAATCAATAAGTAAGGTTGATGTCTCTCAACCTGAATTAAAGAAATTAAAGATTGTAGAAGAATCTTTGAACTCTTCTATCGCTCAATTATCTGATGCCAAAGATAATAAAGTTAAGCAATTAGCTTCAGTGAACGAACAATTATCTGTTATGAAAATACAAACAACAGAAATTAAAGAATCACCGCAGATGGCCGAAATTGGAATAATCGAATTGGATACATCTCTGCAGACTTTACAAGAAACTATTAGTAGTTTACAAGTCCAAGATGAGTCTACAAAGGAGTTACCTGCTGCTTGCATTGAACAGATACAAGCATTGAATCAACCTTTGAAAGAAGTTTCAGTTGTTGTTGAAACTATTAAAAGTGCTATGACAAAACCTGAATCTCTTGATGTTCAAAAACCAATTCTCAAACAAGCTCTTGTTGCCTTAAAGGAATCGATAAGTAAGGTTGATGTCTCTCAACCTGAATTAAAGAAATTAAAGGTTGTGGAAGAATCTTTGAACTCTTCTATTGCTCAATTATCTGATGCCAAAGATAATAAAGTTAAGCAATTAGCTTCAGTGAACGAACAACTATCTGTTATGAAAATACAAACAACAGAACTTAAACAATCACCACAGATGGCCGAAATTGGAATAATCGAATTGGATACTTCTCTGCAAACATTACAAGAAACTATTAATAGTTTGCAAGTGAAAGATGAGTCTACAAAGGAGTTACCTGTAGCTTGTATTGAACAGATCCAAGCATTGAATCAACCTTTGAAAGAAGTTTCAGTTGTAGTTGAAAGTATTAAAAGTGCTATGACAAAACCTGAATCACTTGATGTTCAAAAACCAATTTTCAAACAAGCCCTTGTTGCCTTAAAGGAATCGATAAGTAAGGTTGATGTCTCTCAACCTGAATTAAAGAAATTAAAGATCGTAGAAGAATCT
>JAFMTC010000090.1:484477-505958 GCA_018845635.1 Nicrophorus orbicollis | reverse complement strand
TTCGAAAATTTCGATTTTTGGTATGGTTAGGTTAATAATTTTTACCGAAAATTTCGATTTTTCACATTTTTATTTTTTTTTGTATGGTTAGGTTAATAATTTTTGCTGAAAATTTAGTTTTTTCACATTTTTTTGTATGACTAGGTTAATATTTTTTACCGAAAATTTTAATTTTTTACTAAAGCTATTTAGTCAAAAAAAAAATTACGATTATTATTGATCTTTCAAGAGACTGAAAGAAGCACCCAATTTAATCAAAATTCAAGACAATTTTCATATAAAATGTACGATTTACATAATTTTATGCAATATAATTGTTTTTCTTGAAATTATTATGCAAAATACTGTAATTTCTTGGAAATAAAAAAAATGACATTCAGTATATTCTCTTTAGAATCTCATGTATTTGATGTTATTGTTTAAACATGCTTAGTTTTCCAAATCTTTCAAACGTCAATTGTCAAATATTGCTATTCTTTATAGTCTCGTAAATGGTGTCAAATCTTGAAACTTCTTGTAGGGTTTCTTTAGGTGTCACAGAGTGTAATGATTCACGCAAACACAGATCTCATTACACAATTTGTTTAGATTTGATTGAAACATCATTTTCGCTTTATAATTATCATTTACTCTACTTCACGAAGCTCAAAACCAAATGATTAATTAATTTGACATTTCACTGTTAGTCGTACATCTTTTCTTTTTCTGCGATACTAGAAAATTTAAAAAGAAATTTCAGGTACATTCTTTTGTATCAATTTACTTGAATTTAAACTGTCATTGATAATAGAAAAATTTCTTGAAACTATCAAGAAAAAAGTTAAAATGATATATATATTCAATATTTTCCCTTTGAAAACTTTCCCATTCATACGCAAAATGCTTAAATTGTTTAACTTTCATAACCTGTCAAACGTCAATTACTTCAATTGTATTGCATGTCTTGATAACCTCGCAAATGGAGTCAACTTCTGAAACTTCTTGTGTGGTTTCCTTAGGTGCCACAGCTCGTAATTATATAACACAAACACAGATTATTTCACATACTATGTTTAGATTTTTTTAAACTTTATTTTTTGTTTATATACAAAACGTTAGAATTCTTAATATAAACTACTTAATTCGACGTTTCTATGATTGTCGTACAACTTTTGTTTATATCAAAGCTATCTAGAAAATGAAAACTAAAATTTTATGTCATTTTTTCCATAATCAATGTTTATCAGAAAACTGTCAAGAAAATTACTATTTTCTCTTAGAAATTACCAAAAATGATTCAATCTTCGTTGTAGACTTGTAGATAAATGCAAATTGCAAAATTTGTTTATTATGTAATAAAACTGAATACAAATGTTTTTTTTTTGTAAACTTTAAAAGAGAGTTCATAAGTTAAATTGAATGTGTTACAAAACAACAGCAATATGTTTCTGACCACTGTAATCCGATTAAGAAGTAATCCGATATAAAATTGCATTGTCGTAATGCTGGTTGTTATTGTTGTTGCATTTTCATTTGTGTGCGGGAAAATTTTCTGCGTTTCTTTACCTGCTTTTTGCTGGGTTCTTTTCTCACTTTATTATTGTTGTTACACGCGGCGAGCGTGCGTGTGCAATAATACCAATCCCACCGATAGAGCACTTACTAAGGAGCATAGCGTAACAGATTTTATTGGAGTGTTCCGTCCGAGGAATAGTCTTTATAGGCACTTGATCGGGTCAACTGCTCAATCGATCATCATCAATAATCACCCAACATTATCGAAAGTGGCCAACAGTTCTGTTTCCACCCAGTCAGAGGCAAATTCCCTGTATTCCCAGGTAAATTGAACTTGCAGACGTCCTGAACGACGCTAAAGGTGATACAAGTGATTCAGCATTTGCACCTCCCGTCTGGCCGTCATAAATATTAATATAAATAATGAAGAGAAAAAAAAAACTCAAGAGAAATTTCTCATGAAAATTACATATAAATAAATAAATGGAGAAGTGCAAACACTTTCGGGCATCTCGAGTTATGAAACTCGTTACACCATATACACAAACGTATATAAATATACTTTTTATTTATTTCTTTCTTTCTTTTTTTCGTTGTTGCTGCTGCTGCTGCCTTTATTTTTACAGCTCGGACAAATGCTTTTATTTAATGCACGGCTCGAAGCTGATCACCTTCGGGTACCAAGTACCATTTTCGCCTAAATTATTTTATAGGAGACGCATGTTTCGTTATATCCAATTCACGATCGTTTATTGCGATGATTGACTTTCACACGCCTGGCGCCAATTTCGACTGTAACCTTAGATACACACCCGTCGATATTTCCATCTGCATCCTTCTCGCATTTCGGCCCAAAAAAAACTTAACATCAATCACGAATGGAATTGTGTAACTTTAATTTCGTTAATGATGAATCCGTATATGGAATGCAGCCCGTTCTAATAATGGGCCAATGCTATCGAAGCTGCTGCAAACCGAATTTTAGTCGTGGGAATTGTTTTGAAGAACTGATATTTCAATAACATGTAAGGTGTTAATCTTGGCAAGTCTTAAGTTATAAATTGAATATTAATGTAATAATTATACTCGAAGATGAGTAATTGAAAAGAAGTCTTGTAAACTTTGATTTATAGTTAGGAAAACATCTACTAATTAAATAGCATTCAATATAGTGTTCAATATGAATTGTATAAAAGCGTTAAAGTAATACTGAGTAATGGAAGTTGAGAAACTAAAGAACAGTCTTTCAACTATTGATTTACATCAATATAGATTAATCAATAGATTTACTTTAAAAATTACCCTACACTTTATCAATTGAGTTAACTGAAGGCAAAATATAAATATTTCAATAACATGTATACCATTAATCTCAAATTGTTTTAATTTGTACAGAATCATGAATATAATACTGCTAATACCTAATGTGAGAAAGTGAAGAAAATCTTACAAATTTTGTTTTATAGCAAAACAAAACTAAGTCTCTATTTATCAATAAAGTATACTACACTTTCTTAATTAAATGCACTTGAGGCAAGATACTAAATTTAAATAACATGTATAGTATTAATCATAGCAAATCTTAAGTTATTAAATGTACAAATCATTAATGTAATAGAAAGTGAAAAACTGAAGAAAAGTCTTTCAAACTTTGATTTATATTTAGGGAATTGTTTCTAATATCTAATATTTTTAATAGTATTTAGTATAGTATTAATCTTAACAAGTTTTTAGTTATAAATTGATCAAAATCATTAGTTTAATACCAATAATGGAAGATGAAACATACAAAATCTAAAGATTTTTTGTAATGCAATAATGAAAAGTCCAATATTAATCAACATATTTACTTCTGACTAGTTACTTTTGTCGAAAGGATCAATAAATTTAAAAATAATACTAATAATTGTCAAATTAATGGATTATTTACTTGAAATACTAGAATGGAGTTAAAGGAGTTAATAAATACAATACTAATTACTATTGAAAATTAATTATGGATGTCGGGAATTTGATGTAGTCGGTATAATGGATGTCGGGAATTTGATGTAGTCAGTATAATAGGTATCGGGAATTTGATGTAGTCGGTATAATGGGTATCGGGAATTTGATATAGTCGGGATAACGGATGTCGGAAATTTGATATAGTCGGGATAATGAATTTATGGATAATGGATATCGGGAATTTGGATGTAGGGAATATAATATAGTCGGGATAATGGATGTCGGGAATTCGTTATAGTCGGGATAACGGACGACGGGAATTCAATACAATCGGGATAACGGATGTCGGGAATTTGAATGACGGGACTTTGAGTGAGACCGATTTCTTTAACTTCAATTCTAAATTTTGACATGTAATCTAATGACAACTAATCTAAAAAGTCAAAATTTTAACTAATTATTGATATGCTTAATGGAAAATGCATACAATTAATATTTTAGTTAAATACAGTAAAACCTCGCTTTGTCGGGATTCGATTACTTCGGATTCTATACACTACGTTTCGGGAGCAAAATAAAAATAAATTCTAGAAAATGAGTATACAAAATTATGTTAATGTTCAGTCACATAGTGTGTAGTTTATTTCTATGCTTGATGAAAGTCCTCGATTAATACGGTTTCAAATAGTGCGGAATATTAGTATAAGCAATTTTCATTCTATGAGATATATATGAGATGTATATGCTAATAACTTCAAGAACTTATGTTTTATTTATGAAAATAATAGGTTTTCTTTTCTATAATTCATTGTTATTTATAAAAACTTCTTCGAAATATTATTACACATTTTCCATGACGATGTGTCAAAACCACAATTTAACAAAAATACCACAGCCGATTTTAAAAATAAGAATTGTGTTCTATTACGATTAGTAATCGCTGATTATAATTCTAATTGTTTATTAATAATGAAATATTTTACTGGTACTGTTTATTAAAAGAACAATTAACTAGGAAGTTAAAGTTTTGTATTGAAATATTTGAATGATAATTTGAAATTTATATAATTTACAAATGTTATTACATAAAAGCGTTTCAAAACGATTAAAACGTTGAACCTTTCCAACAGAAAATGTTTCGTCGTTAATGAAGCGAACGATATAAAGAAGTTGTTGCAAAGCGCTTAAAATTAAATCTTGATTTTACAAAGTCATCGAACTTTTAAATACATCCTCATTTTTTTTTTGTATTCGTCATCTTTTTCCTTCTTGCTTTCGGTTTGCCGACAGCCCCAGCATTTAGTTTAATTTAATTACGAGCCTCTTTCTTCGCTCCTCATCGCCGTGCACTTCGTCCCATTAATTCGCACGTTTTGTAATCCCATCTGGAAAGCTTCTGCACTTGTGATTATCTGGAATGACTCTGCATGTATCACCTCACACGAGGCGAAGAGCGAGCACGATCGTAGTACGTTTTTGTTGTTGTTGCTGCTGCTGCATGTAACTAATTTCCAATTGACATGATTTATGGGCGAGGAGAAACTCTCGTCGTTGGCAGAGCAAAATTCGTATGCAATGCAATGCGTTCACATTTTAATTAAATAATTAACGCAATTAACGGTGACATATGGGTTTATTAAGGAGCGATTGCTTCATAAATATAGTTCTGCTCTTAATATGAAATATAAGTGTATTAATATACCATTTTGTATTTTCAATCTACTATATTTTATGGTTTTTATATCTTGAGGCAAACATCATAAACGTAACACATCACTCAAATAATCTCAAATCCGGCCAGAGAAGAACATTTTTTGACAGAACCATTTTCTGGATAGCACCAACCTTCAAACGTTACGTGTCAAAATTTTATGACATTCTGATAATTGGGTAACCTATAAACTAATTTTCAGACCCCGGTTTTCTAATTTTCCAAACAATTGATAAAAAAAAACAATTTCGAATGTTGTTGTTAAACAATGTTCTTTGATGGGGAAAAATACTGTTGTAGCCAAACAGTGGCATGGTAATCGTTATGGTTACTGTGGACCAGAAAATCAACTATTTTTGACTTGTATGCTGAATTCAAACACCGACGATGCTGAAGGATCAGGTCGCCCAAAATCGACAGTTGTTTCGGAAAACAATCAAAATGTCTACAAAATAGTTTTGAAAGATATCGTATACCTTTATATACGGGAAGTCCGCTACTACCTAAGAAAAAGCCATGTGAATATAGTACACTCCAGTATAATTTACCTTTATGATATCAGAAGGTAGTGTGTTTACAATTTTACACGAAAATTTGTTCATGCGAAAATTGCTCACAACGGACCAAAAACCCGTGTCACAAGTCGATGAAAACGATGGTTAAATTGTATGAATTACGCTTGGAATTGCTTCCTCACCCATCGTAACCACCAGATCTGCTAATACTGACAATCTGCTACTACTGGCTCAAAAAGATGCTCATGAGAAAGAAATTTTGCTCAAATGATGAAGTTATTGTCGAAAATGAAGTCTACTTTGAGAACGAAGTCAAATCGTTGTTCAAAAAAGTTAGATGAGTGTTTGGAACAAATGTGTTACTTTTAAAGGTAAATATGTTGACGAATAAAGTCAAATTTCTGAAAAGAAACATGTTTTTCTTGGTTAGGCTTATTGACTGATGTATTATAGTAGTTAATTTACAAGTAACTATATTTTACGTTTGCATTTACATCTTTAATTCATTCATTAAAATATCTTTGATTCCATGTATTAATAATAATAATATTTATTGCAACAATAATTACACAAAACTCAATACAATACAATTTAATTATTATATTCTTATCTATTCTTATCTATTTATTTAATGTTTGTATAATAATACTACTTATGTGCTAGTATGTAATTATAGAATTATATACAATAACATACATTTTCTCCTTGTAAACTTTCAACGTAGTTTTCGTATTCTAACGAGATTGATATTTAAGAAACCTCATTTACTTGATTAATGCTCTCATAATAAATCTACCTTGTGGTAAACTTTCTATGTGATATTATGAATCTATTACTTTGTTCACTTATTGTGAAATTGAATTCTTACTTCACAATAAAACAAAGTGTATAATCATTTTAATAGTCCACATACTTTTTTTTTAATTTTAAATATAAACTAATAATATGTATTGCAATAATAATTTCAAAACACTCACAATAGTATAAAAATGAAGAAAAAAGTCAATTACTACAAAGTGCTATTTACCATAGGTCTTTCTGCCCATTAAACTATTGTATTTTCTAAAGTATGGACTTTTAACTATACATAATTAATTACACAAATAATGTTCGGAAAACTTATCACTTTTGACAACTTGTACAAGTACTTTTATTTTAATCAATTAAGTAATTTAAAGTTTTCAGAGTCAAATTAACTTTGTTTATAATGATAATACATTATTTTCATATTATTATCCATAAAGGAACAGAAAAATTATATTCAGATATTATATTCTGTTTATGTTTTTCTATCAATTTTATTACTTGTACAAATATTTGTTTAAATTTCCAATTATTGAATATTATAAATGACATTTTTTTATTAAATTTTACCTGCAATTTACCGATTTGCTATTTTTGCACATTTATTGCTTATTAATAGGAATAATGTGCGTTACAGCTTGATTTGATGAGTATACAAGTAATTGCAAGTAGTGTATGGTCAACTTAAGTTATTGTGTTTAGTTTCATTTTATGTTGATTATTGTATGATTGATGAAAGTGTTGCATAACATTTTTCAAAATAAATGAAGTTACATGTCACTTCTAATTATAATTATAGTAATAGAATTTAGGGTAAGTAATTGTTTAACATAACTATTATCTAATTGACAGGATAAATCTTGACAAAACAGAAAATGTTGGAACAGAATAGTGAAATAATTGAACAGTCAACTACTAAAATCGACTATTGACTACATACTCTGTTTAGTCACTTTTCTTTATATTCGCTGTTCTGTACTAACATTTTCTGTTTTGTCCGGTTATCTGTCAAGTGGCAGATAAACTATAACAGGAAAGAAGACAAATGATTAATTATCCAAATAATAATAATGCAGCATAATGAACTACTACAAACGACTATTGACCACATATTCTGTATATTCGCTGTTCTGTACTAATATTTTTTGTTTTGTCCGGTTATCTGTCAAGTGACGGACAAATTATAATAGAAAAGAAGACAAATGATTAATTATCCAAATAACAATAATAAAATATAGTCATCTACTACAAACGACTATTGACCACATACTCTGTTTAGTCACTGTTCTGTATATTCGATGTTCTGTACTAAAATTTTCTGTTTTGTCCGGTTATCTGTCAAGTAACAGGAAAAAAGACAAATGCTTAATTATCCAAATAATAATAATGCAGCATAATCAACTACTACAAACGACTATTGACCACATATTCTGTATATTCGCTGTTCTGTACTAATATTTTCTGTTTTGTCCGGTTATCTGTCAAGTGACGGACAAATTATAACAGGAAAGAAGACAAATGATTAATTATCCAAATAACAATAATAAAATATAGTCAACTACTATAAACGACTATTGACCACATATTCTGTTTAGTCGCTGTTCTGTACTAATATTTTCTGTTTTGTCGGGTTATCTGTCAAGCGACGGACAAATTATAACAGGAAAGAAGACAAATGATTAATTATCCAAATAACAATAATAAAATATAGTCAACTACTACAAACGACTATTGATCACATACTCTGTTAAGTCACTGTCCTGTATATTCGCTGTTCTGTACTGTCATTTTCTGTTTTGTCCGGTTATCTGTGAAGAAGATGTGTCAGGACAATCGAGTTACGATGTGAATCATAATTGGTACGAAGAAGTGTTGAATTTGAATGGTCGTGAACAATGCGGAGCGCGTAAACGGTGTCGGGGAGAGAAATGACAGTGCGTTCTCTGAAAAAAGCAAATATTTTTAGATGTCGGGCATCGTTCTAAATTCTACTTTCCTTTTGGCGAAATATTTTTTCCTGCCGACGAGTGCAACGGCGCTCTAGGCCGTCCGACCGTCGGACAGAGACGGAGCTAGGGTCGGACAGCGACGCACCGGACGACCCGGAAGCGTCGCGACCCGACGCCCCCGCTCATTTCCGGGTCGCGCGTTCCCGTCGACCCGGTTTCCGGGTCATCGCTGCCCCCGAAACCCGCCAAATTCAAATCGGATCGAACTTATGGCGCGAGCCGAGGCTTAGACGACCGGAGAAACCGCGAGCCGTCGTCGGAGCGCGAGTCGGAGGAAGACGAAGATCGGAATAAACATAAAGAGAAGAAGAAGATGAAGGATGAAAAAAAAGAAAGAAATGAAGATGAATAAGAACAAGAAGAGGCATCAGTGCAAAAAAAAATTGAAGAAACAGCTGATCGCGTGAACGTGCTCGAGCGGAGCCCACTGAACGTATTTATTTCGCGATTGCGAATTTTAAAGTCACGGGACCAATTTCAGAGCAGCATGTACACACACACACACAACGCATATTTATACCGACTATTTGGTAACCTGAGTTATATGGCAATGATTTTAAACGACATTGTAAAACAAGTTATATTGTATCGATGAAATAAATCCGAGGCGAAAGAATCAAAACATTTTCATAAGCGAGTCCGGCCTGCTCGCCTTTTATTGAATTTAAGTATTTCCACTTCGAATTGCAACTGTTGATTTCGAACGCATGTAACGCAGCAACTAGAAAATAATTCTAAAACTAAATAATTAACAATTTTTCAGTGCAACGTACATTTTATTCAAACCGATGTCACTTTGTGAATTCGCACTGTATTTATATTAAAATATTGTTTTGCAGCACCAGGTGTACCAATTATGTATTGGTTATCACCAGACCAATAAACAATTGGTTAATATAGAACTGACTACAATTGTATATAGTAGTTGGTAGATCTGGCAATGCCTCAAACATAAGTGAAAATGATAAGTAAGAAAAAAATCATTAAAACATCAGCTTTCATGAGTTAATAATTGTGGTGCACATCTGGAATATAGGGCAATAAATCTTTCATAATTTTATATTTAGCCGAGTTTATGTTTTCAGACGTTTGAAGTGATGTGATATTTGTATGTTTTTAAAACTCATCTTGAATGCAGTTACAATTTTGTAAATGCAATTGATTCCATGGAAGTTTCATAAAATAGCTTAATATTTAACTTCATTTGATTTCTAAATCATAATTGAGTCTAGCTTAACATTTATATAACAGAATTATTTAGTGAAACGTCAAATGATTTGACTTATTTAACGAAATGTCAATTGACTTTTTATCACGTGTCATATTTTCTTTTCTTTATAGAAACGTCAAATTTGCATTTACTTTAAGAAACGTCATGTTGGCAAAATGTCAATTTAGTAACGTGATTTTTTAATAAACATACATTTCATAATGGTCGATTGTCATATTAACACGTTGACGGACAGTAGGAACAAGTGACGTGAAGTGAAGTTCGAAAATTGACACTATATCTTTCACAACCACATACATACTGAAGCTGCAAATTTTCTAACAGGTGGAAATGAAATTCAACCTAAAAAATAGTTTCCAAAAATCGATACCAGGCTTCTACTTGTATAGCCGTAGTGTCTAAAAACGACCGCTTCGTTTTGGCGGCTATTGCCGTCATGCCACATAGTCAGCTTCACTTTGACGGCTATAGACGCAAGTGTCCATCAACGTGTTAAATATATAATATGACAATTGACCTTTATTCTACATATAAATGCATTGCCTATGATTTCAATTATACACTAAATTGTCACTTAATTGATTACTTTTATGTTTGTCATTGAGATGAACTATATTATATTTTAACAAATGTACGAAATTTATTAATTTTTAACTTGAAATAATTATTATTGTCAGTTTTATAAGCAGTATATTATAAATAAAATGCTTGATTCTGAGAATAACCAATTTTAGAATTCTAATCCGAAAGCTTAGTTTCCCGGTACTTTAGACAAGAAATGTAATTTATTGTACTTTCCTTTCATTAAACGCGTACAATCTGCGAGTTAAAACTCTAGGAAGTACTTTAATTATCTTAGTTAATTAGTCCTTAACAGTTGGTGTATCAGATTGTATTAATTATTTTTTCTCATAGCATAGGAAAATAACGCAGATACCATTCAAATGACTTCTTAATAGAAAATTACGCAACTGACGTTGTAGATTGAGTGTACTCTGCCTAATTACATATTGCGTTTCGCACTGAATTAGATAAGACGCAGCAAATGCGCAAGGTTGATAATCTTGACCTGTTGTTGTTGTTGTTGAAGCAAGTGTTCTAATAATTTCGTCTACATTTGCGTTTATAAGATCAGAGGTGTTCTGCAAATTACGTGAAGTTTGCATGCAAACGTAGCAAACAATTCCTCAAGTGTTGGTGATCTAATAATTTCGTGTACATTTTAGTGCGTTTATAAGATCAGAGGTGTTCTGCGAATTGAAGTGAAGTTTTTGCATGCAAACGTAGCGGACAATTCCGATTTATCGCAGATGCACCACGACACTAAATCCGTCGAGGACGAGCGTGAAATACGGCCAAACGGCAGATGTTGTAGTCCTGGTAGTCGTCCTCTTCTCCGAGAATTTTTATTTCGGCCGCATGTAAATGCTCGATCGGAATGCGCATTGTAATAAACATATATTGTAAATCTCGTTGACTATTTCATTTATATGGCTAATTGAATGCAACAGTAAATAAAATCCTGCTCCTGCATCGGGAGCTAATCGGCCAGAACCAATTAAATGCGCATAAAATTCTTTCGTGTTCTTTATAAACCGTTCCACTCCGTCATTCATGCTCCATTGCTGAACTCGGGTTGCAGCTTACCCAACTATTCATCTTCGCACGGCGAAGATGTAACCAGAGTAATGCAGATGCGGCTGCCGATGCTGCTCACTTACCTTACATCTGCAGCAAGACACCGCTGGAAGCATGCTTAGATCTTCATCTTCATCATCATCATCAATTTTAATTTGACGTTTCTCGCGGACTGCAGATGGCATGCATTAACGTAATCGAATTACGATCATCATTTTAACAATGTACAGTACTTAACGTGCATCCTTTTAACGTACGTTCGTTCTAAGGTACGATAATATAACCAGGTTGATTGATCTTTATTATCTAAAGTTGAAAGTCAATGCATAATTGAAACATTTTTACACTTAATAGTAATACTTCTTCTTAATCAAAGTACAATTTGCATTTATAATTAACTTATAATTAAAATTATTTAAGGAAACGTCAATTAACTATATCACATCTGACATTTCCAGTTGTTTATTAATTTTTACTAATTATTAACATCAACGTCATTTTTTTAAAATATCATTTAACAACGTAAATTTTTACTAATAATTATTTATATATAAACATTTATATAATTCAATTTATTTAAGGAAACGTGAATCCACTTTATCACATCTGATATTTTCAATTAGTTGTCAAATTTTAATAATAATTAACATAAAAGTCATTTTGCAAAATGTCATTTTTAGCAACGTCAGTTTTTAATAATTATTATTTATATAAACGTCTTTTATCAAAATGTCCCTATCAAAACGTCAATTTTTATTAATAATTGTTTATATGAACCTCATTTTGTAATTTTTTAACAACGTTAATTTGTAATAATAATTATTAACAAAAACGTCATTTATCATTCAAATGTCATTTAATTATCGTGAACTTCATTTTTCAAAATGTCAATTTAGTAACGTCAATTTTTAATAATAATTGTTTTTAGAAACATCATTTATCATTAAAATGTCATTTAATTATTGTGAACTTCATTTTTCAAAATGTCAATTTAGTTACGTCAATTTTTAATAATAATTGTTTATAGAAACGCCATTTATCATTCAAATGTCATTTAATTATCGTGAATTTCATTTTTCAAAATGTCAATTTAGTAACGTCAATTTTTATTAATAATTGTTTATAGAAACGTATTTTATCATTAAAATGTCATTTAATTATCGTGAACTTCATTTTTCAAAATTTCAATTTAGTAACGTCATTTTTTAATAATAATTGTTTTTAGAAACGTCATTTATCATTCAAATGTCATTTAATTATCGTGAACTTCATTTTTCAAAATGTAAATTTAGTAACGTCATTTTGTAATAATAATTGATTATAGAAACGTCTTTTATCATTAAAATGTCATTTGATTATCGCGAACTTCATTTTTCAAAATGTCAATTTAGTAACGTCAATTTTTAATCATAATTATTTATATAAACGTAATTTATCATTAAAATGTCATTTAATTATCGTGAACTTCATTTCTCAAAATGTCAATTTAGTAACGTCAGTTTTTAATAATAATTGTTTATAGAAACATCTTTTATCATTCAAACATCATTTAATTATTGTGAACTTCATTTTTCATAATGTCAATTTAGTAACGTCAATTTTTAATAATAATTGTTTATAGGAACGTCTTTTATCATTCAAACATCATTTAATTATTGTGAACTTCATTTTTCATAATGTCAATTCAGTAACGTCAATTTTTAATAATAATTGTTTATAGAAACGTAATTTATCATTCAAAATGTCATTAAATTATCGTGAACTTCATTTTTCAAATTGTCAATGTTATAACGTCAATTTTTAATAATAATTGTTTATAGAAATGTCATTTTTTAAATCGTCAATTTTCATATTGGATAGCTAAATTTTAGTTGCAGGTTCTAAGTGTCCATGATTTCAATTATACACTGTCAAATAAAAGTTTTTTTAAACGAATTCTTTTTACAATTTATCTATCAAAACGCCAAATAATACTGTCATTATTTTATTTAAATATGCAATAGAACTGAAGTAGGGTCGTAATAACAATTAAAAATAATATGTAATATAATACTTACAAAATTACTTTTATAGGGCAAATTTTGACTTCTTGACAAATTTACCAACACCTCAAAGTATACGTCATTATTTGTTGTAATAATAGTTAGAACATTGTATTCTAAGAGTGGAATGTCTATTATTTTATCAGTATATAATGTTTGTTGTTATTCTTTCAGCCGGAATATTACCGAGACGCGGCGCATTTCCATCGCATCGGAGAAGGTTCCGAGTACCGTTTGGAGATACCCCAGGCCAAATTGGACTTCACGGGCACTTACACGGTATTAGCGAAGAATTGCCACGGCGACGCCAAAGCCATAATTTCGTTGCAAATTAAGGCCAAAGGTAAGCACAACCATCCTTATCGTTTGTCTCGATCGGCAGTCCTGAAAGAATTCCGACCTTCTTTTGCTTCCTTCACCTCTTCCAACGCCTCGTCCCCTTTCCTTTCGGCACCATCCTCGTCGTCATCATCATCGTTATTATTATTATTGTTATTGTCATTTTTATTAAATTGGAAAGGATGTTAAAAGCCGGAATAGCAATTTCACTCCATATACGAGCCGACGAATAAACATGCACAATGAAATATAAATCCCATCGCGAGAGCTATCTTGGCCGCACCGAAAATAGCATCGTAAATTTCGTTAATTAAAACATTACAAATAAATAAAAAGTCGTTTACCTGTTGCTGTTGTTGTTTGCTTTAAAGTTTCTCATTTTTACTTTTGTTTCTTTCGCGCAGACATTCTGGACGACAGAAATTACAGCATCCGAAGGATTGGGTAAGATTTGTTCGAGTTCTCGTTTCTTCGGTCGAACTAACAAATTGTAATTGTTCTAGCAACGTGCAAACGCATCCTACTGTCGTCAAGAAATTGAGGGACATCAGATGCTGCGACGGTGATTCGGTGTCTTTGGAGTGTACAGTGGACGCTACTCCTCCACCAAACGTCCGTTGGGAAAAGGGCGGAAAGGTATATAATTATATAATCATAATTTACTTTATTAATCACCGAAATCATGCGACCAAAGGGCTATCGACCTAAGTTTTTCCGTCTAATTATATGTGTTCATAAATATACTAGAAACCATCGTATATCAAGACGTCCTAGAATTAAACAAAAAGGATTTGATTTCTTTGATTGTACCTCAAGAAAAGTTTCCTATTAGAAGGAACTATGGATCTGGCTACCAAAAAAGAATAAAATCTGAAGCCAAAAACAAATTGCAAATCAATTATGAGAAAGTTTGCTAAAGTTTATAAATTTTTTGTTTTTGTTGTCAGATTGTACATTTGGGCGGTGATTTTGAGGCGAGTTTCGAGGACGGCGTTGCGAAATTGCAAATTGCCAATGTGTATCCAGAGGACGAAGGGGAGTACACCTGCGTAGCCTACAACGATCTCGGAAAGGCATCAACCTCGGCCTGCCTGGTCGTCGACGGTAAGAATTGTTCAAATTTCACAATGGGGAATGCGCGATAATTAGCGGTTCGATGGAGGCAATAAAACACGCACACAAATACATATCTTTGCCCCGTTGTTTTGCAGTGCCCGAAGAGAGGGACAATTTATTGTCGGAGAATTTGAGCTGCCCAGCCGGTCTGACGCCGTCGATCGCAACGCCGAGAGTGACACCAGCCCGCAGCGTTTCCCCCAGGCCGAGGCAACGGGACGCGACACCGAGGAGGCAGTTCCAAGGACCGAGGAGTCCCCGAGGAGTACCACCAAAGTTCTTCGCGATTCCGCACAACAAGGTTGTCGAGGAGGGAGCGACGGTCCGATTCCAGTGCGCCGTCGCCGGATACCCCGATCCCTACACCGTCTGGGATAAGGACCGGAAGGTCCTCAACCAGACGTCGAGGGTGTGCATCAAGGAGCAGGACGATCTCAGGATTCTGGAGATCAGCGAGATCACCACCAAGGATGCCGGACTGTACAGGGTCACTTTAGAGAACACTGCGGGAAGGGTCGAAGCGACTGCCCGTTTAGATGTCATTGCTCGGTTCCCGCCGTGCTCCGAAGGATTCAGGGCTCGCAGCTCTTCGCCGAAGAGGAAGTACGTTGTCGGGTACAGCCAAATCAGTCCGCTCTGCTACACCAGCTCCAGGCAGACGCGCGCCCTCTCCGCGCCGTACAGCAGGAAGCAGTACTCTAACCAACCGGAAATATGCGAAACGAAGAGCAACGACATGGATGGCGTTGAAATAATCGAAGGTCTACCCAAAATCAAGGATGTGGCCGAAGGATCTTCGGTCACACTCGCCGTCCGGGTCGTTGGGAGCAAACCCTACGATGTGATCTGGATGAAGGATGGGTGCGTCCTTCCCGATTGCGAGGACTTCCGTCACGTCGACGACGGCAAAGGGAACGTGTCCCTCCACATCCAAGACACCTTCCCACAGGACGCAGGGAACTACAGGTGCGAAGTCTACAATCCTTATGGTGAAGCCATGTCCAAATGCGCCCTAATCGTCAGAGGTAATTGAAAATTATTCACTACATCAAAAGTAATTGGAATTAAACAATTACAAAAACGAAATGTACAAACTCATCTAGTCACAAGCCAATATCGAACATCATGAACAACAGTATTTTTCAACCTTCTGTACTGTTACCACATTATTTATAACATACAATTTTGACCTAACCTGACAGCTGTCATTTCGTCATCCATTAAACATTTAACGCTACTCAATATTGGGTACTGACAGTTTGAGAAACGCTGATGAAAAGTATAATTAAATATACAAAAAGCATTTTTGAGTAAAGGTATTGAAAGTCACAAAATGGCAGCGTTTCTCAACATTTATTTACAATATATTTTTGTGACGCAAAGTGACAGCTATCATTAAACTTTGAATGCCACCTAATACCAATCGGTTGAAGAACATGTAGTTAAGAACACAAACCGCTTAAAAAAAACAAATATTTCGTTGTTGATCCAAATTTTTCATCTCTCCATTTTAGGTTTAGAATTGTGTAAATATAGAAGAAGCATGATCTTATAAACGATTCTTTATCTAAACAATGTATTTATAATTAGCAATATCCAAATTTCAAAATTTATAGTTTAGTTTGAAATAAAAATATTGAAAAATTTAATTTGGTTTTCTTCAGTTTTTTTAATAATAAAATTAAAAAAATCCTGTAAATATGCTTAAATACTAACTAATTAACGCATTTTTTTTCTTCAATTATTGCTAATCGTTGTTTTTTGTTTATAATTAACTCAAAATAAATTTGTTAATGAAATATTTCATTAAGAACAAAGAATTATAAATTATCAATAGTATATAACAGATGAGTTTATTAGGATCTTATAGGAAACTAGAAGCTGCTTGTTTCAGGTGTGGGCAAGTAATTCCATATAATATTTATATTAGTGTAAATTGCAGTACAGCATGTCTAAACAAATGTAAATCTTAATAGTAATTTAAAATAACTAATAACTTTCCATTTGAAACTTAAATTTAAGTGTCATCTGTTACCATGACTACTATTGTTGTTACGTGCAATTTGATACGCAATATGACAAGTAGTGACAGAACTAACCATCTTTATGTAAATAATCCATAAAATGAAATGTAACATTCTATGATTCTTTTACACATTTCTTTGTGATTTTAGAAAATGCAAACACCGATTTGGAATTCACGAAGATCCCCAACTCCGTCTTCATCCCCGTCGGCGGAGACGCTTCCTTTTGCGCCCGAGTTAAGAGCAACAAGGAGGACGGCGACGAGAAGCCCGTCATCAGCTGGGAGGTGGCCGGACAGAAGGTCTGCACTTCGGGCAAATACAAGGTGAGATTCCGCACTTCTTACCCCCCGGATTCAACGAGCAACATCGAAAATAACTCTTGAAAGACAAATTAACGGGACCGTCGCGTGAGTTATTTAACTTACATTGCAGGCGTTTTTAATTGCGTAAACAAATCGCAGATGTTGCGAGTGCGAGTTTTCAGAGACCAACATTGTCTTCGAGCAATCACAATTAAAATGTTAAGAAGTTCGCTGCGGCGAAATGGAGACGAGTCGGAGAGATGTGTGGAGCTTTGATGCCTATCTTGACTCGAGTTATTATCATTTGCTCGAAACGGTACACGGGCAAATGGGCTTTAATGCAAGCAAATGCCTGATGGCTTCGATAAATCAAATCCTTATCGACGCTCCGATCGGGATGGATGAGTTATTGGGGCCCGAAATGTAAAGATGCATACATTTTTTCTCTCTTTATTTGTGTTGTTATTATTATATGTTTATGTAGAAGGGAACAGAATCATCTTTCTCGGTTATATATTTGGTTTCGTTGCCGTATTTGGAACGTCGTGTTTATCTGTGTTCCTCATCCAAGATTGAATTACTGCGCCTGCAACAGTTAATTAATTGAACAATTAATCAAGCGACAACGTTATTCTGTTACGTATTTAGGTTTCGTTCGAGAAAACGGAAAATTCTCTTTCTCGCCGGCTATAAATCCTAATTACCGATTTCCTACAGCATTAACCAAACGCGTCCTACGCTATTAACCGAAAACGGTTCAACAGGTTCAAATGCTTTGAACTCGTTTCTTCATCTTTGAAAGAATGTTTGATGAACAACATATGTTTCAGTTTGTTACAATTACTTATCGTTAATAACTACAATCAATATTGATTTATAGGAAACCTTTTCAACATATTTAGAAAATGATTTTTTCGATTTGTTACAATTATTTCCAAAGCTCATATTCCTAAATAATAATAATTCCGTATTAGCCACCAATGAGCTATAGACCTAATTTTTGTGTCCTAATAATGTTCGTATACTTAGCTTAATTTATAAATAGGATCATCGAAATGACTTTACTAAAGTTTACTCATAAATCTTTGTTGTTTTTAACAATACTTGATAAATAAATGTTCATATTTAACAACAAAAATCACAGAAATTCCTCTTGAATTAAGAATAAAGTGCATAATTTTGAAAGTAGTTTCTTTAATGTACAAAATTCTGCTCTGAGAAGTAATGTTTGGTATAAAAGAAGTCTTACAATTTTGACGTTAAACCATTTTCATTATATCAATTCCCATTTGATAGGTCTTCATTGAGAACTATATAGTTTTATATTTTACGTATACATTTTTATTGGCTCTAATTCTGATCACAATTAGAACATATTTGATTTAATTTGGACGTTGATTTTGAAGGTATTATTTATATTTCAATATCTATTTAAAAAGTAATTAAAAAAAAAACTCAAAGACCAGCAATTTTATTGAAAATAGCAAATTCTGTTATTTGTTTATTTATTAAGTAATTTGCAATGTTCCAATAAGATACTTTTTTTTCCGAGAAGAGGAAAACCTTCCAAAGGGACCACGGTGGATTCGTGATACTGTGGGATTCTTACCCACTAAAAACCTCTCCTCT
This sequence comes from Nicrophorus orbicollis, assembly GCA_018845635.1. Classification (NCBI taxonomy): domain Eukaryota; kingdom Metazoa; phylum Arthropoda; class Insecta; order Coleoptera; family Silphidae; genus Nicrophorus; species Nicrophorus orbicollis. The sequence goes on along the minus strand of JAFMTC010000090.1, from coordinate 487,157 downwards.
TCTTCATCAGCATCCAGGTCCTGTTAAATGTTATTACTCTGAAATGTTGATTGTCACCAATAAGATACTTATAACATTGAAAGTTACCTAAATTCTTTGAAAATGATCCCTTTTCAATGATATAGAAAATTCTGTAGCACATTTTGGGTTATCAAAAAGAAAACTTTACCATTTTATTTCTCCGTCATTTTTATTGGATCTTTATCAATTCTATTTTTATATGAAATTTAGTGTAAATGGCGTAATTTTATTGCCATGTGTTTGAATCAATTTGTTGAATGATTTTGAAGGTTCAAGGTGAATTTTAAACAGAAAAACTTAATAATTAACATTTTTTAATACAAACGATTGAAACGATTACAAATGTGTACATTGAAACAGTATTTTAGTTTACTAATTTTCATTAACTCCTTGTTTTTTTTTACTGAATTTGCAGATGTATAATTGTTTAACATCTAAATCATATACATTCTTCTCATTATTTGACATTATCATTATGAAAATGATCTTTTTTTTTAATGTATGTATGACTTGTGAAATAGTTTTCTGAAACACTTTTTCATAATTTATATGAAATATATTGATTTTCTAATTTATATAAAAATAATCTCTATTATCCACCAAAAGCAACCTTAGTTTTTTCGTGAAATTTTATACAAATTGTTGGAAGTTTATAAAGCGTTTACAAGGAGCTTTAGTTAATTATAAAGCATAAAGTTAGTGTTAGAAGTAATCAATTGTATTTGAAAGAGTTTAAATGAAAGAATTGCGTAAGTTGAGGTAAAGATACGATGAATGGAAAACAGTGAAGTAGGTTTTTCTGTGGTGGTAAATGATTGTTTCATTTGTGCAGGGTCGTTAAGAGAACGAGCGATTAGCGTTCGCAGAAAGACGAATAGAATTATCCGATCGTTGAAATAAATAGTACGTACGTCGCTTAATTTATTTACGACGACAATGTAAGTTATACACGCCTATCTATGATGTGTTTCATAAAATACAATAAACCCAATGTCAGAGTAGCTCCGACCGAGGCTCAGGCTCTAGCGCAACTTTTTAGCCTTGGCGAATTTGTTTCAGAAATTAACTACGTCTCGAACCATTTATGAATCCTCTCATTGGTAATGCACTCTTCTCTTCTCTATGTTTTTCCATTCTTCCAATACGTACGCATCATTTGCGATTCAGTACTTTTCCTACGGATTTTCTTTCATCGCATCCGAGAAATTGTTCACTTAGTTTCATCAAATTTGAGAATAATGGCTTCTACTTCATATATTTCATTTGTTGTTGAATAAAATTTTCAAGTGCAAATTATGAATGCTTCTATTTTCAAATACAATGATGTTTCACATAGTGCGGAAAATCAGTTCTTCCAATACCTTGGACTGTTTTAAACCGGATTAATTTAAAACCTTATAAACATAAACAGAATCAAAACATTTATTTAAAAGAAACAAAAAGATCATTTATGCATTATAAAAACATATAATCTATTATAGTTTGCTTTGAAATTTTCAAACCGTACTATCCTGAATCAGGACTGATCGAAACCGCACTATGTGAAGTATTGCTATATAATTTAATATATATAAATAGAACAGAATGGTATTTGGCTATGTAAAGGAAAGAAAACAATCGTTTATGTAACAAATTGTGTAATAATATTTTCCAATTAATTAAAATGTAGTTTGTTGATATTTTCAAACCGGACTATCTTGAATCAGGACTGATCGAAACCGTTCTATGCGAGATATTGCTATATAACTTCATATATACATAAATAGAACTGAAGGGTATTTGGCTATGTAAAGGAAAGAAAACAATCGTTTGTGTAACAAATTGTGTAATGATGTTTTAGATTTTGATTTTCAATTAATTAAAATTTAGTTTGTTGATATTTTCAAACCGGACTATCGTGAATCCGGACTGATCGAAGCCGCACTATGCGAGGTATTGCTAAACAACTTCATATTTATAAATAGAACTGAACGGTATTTGGCTATGTAAAGGAAAGAAAACAATCGTTTATGTAACAACTTGTGTAATGATGTTTTAGAATTTGTTTTTCAATTAATTAAAATTTAGTTTGTTGATATTTTCAAACCGGACTATCGTGAATCCGGACTGATCGAAGCCGCACTATGCGTGGTATTGCTATACAACTTCATATATATAAATAGAACAGAAGGGTATTTGGCTATGTAAAGGAAAGAAAACAATCGTTTCTGTAACAAATTGTGTAATGATGTTTTAGAATTTGTTTTTCAATTAATTAAAATTTAGTTTTTTGATATTTTCAAATCGGACTGATCGAAGCCGCACTATGCGAGGTATTGCTATACAACTTCAACAAATATACATAGAACAGAAGGGTATTTGGCTATGTAAAGGAAAGAAAACAATCGTTTATGTAACAACTTGTGTAACGATGTTTTAGATTTTGTTTTTCATTAATTAAAATTTAGATTGTTGATATTTTCAAACCGGACTATCGTGAATCCGGACTGATCAAAGCCGCACTATGCGAGGTATTGCTATACAACTTCATATTTATAAATAGAAAGGAAAGAAAACATTCGTTTATGTAACAAATTATGTGATGATGTTTTAGAATTTGTTTTTCAATTAATTAAAATTTAGTTTTTTGATATTTTCAAACCGGACTGATCGAAGCCGC
>JAFMTC010000090.1:449934-484425 GCA_018845635.1 Nicrophorus orbicollis | reverse complement strand
TAGAACAGAAGGGTATTTGGCTATGTAAAGGAAAGAAAACAATCGTTTATGTAACAACTTGTGTAATGATGTTTTAGATTTTGTTTTTCATTAATTAAAATTTAGTTTGTTGATATTTTCAAATCGGACTATCGTGAATCCGGATTGATCGAAGCCGCACTATGCGAGATATTGCTATACAACTTCATATTTATAAATAGAACTGAAGGGTATTTGGCTACGTAAAGGAAAGAAAACAATCGTTTTTGTAACAAATTGTGTAATGATGTTTTAGAATTTGTTTTTCATTAATTAAAATTTATTTTGTTGATATTTTCAAACCGGACTATCGTGAATCCGGACTGATCGAAACCGTTCTACGCGAGATATTGCTACATAACTTCATATATATAAATAGAACAGAAGGGTATTTGGCTATGTAAAGGAAAGAAAACAATCGTTTATGTAACAAATTGTGTAATGATGTTTTACAATTTGTTTTTCAATTAATTAAAATTTAGTTTTTTGATATTTTCAAACCGGACTGATCGAAGCCGCACTATGCGAGGTATTGCTATACAACTTCAACAAATATACATAGAACAGAAGGAGGAATTGACTTAAATTGAATGGGACTTGACTTGAATTAAAGTTTAGTTACAAACCGTATTGATAATCCGTACTGATCAAATCCGCCCTATTCGAGGTTTTTCTATATTCATCGTAAATGTACCAATATAGTTGATTAATAAAAATTTCACAGTGATTTCACAAGACACACAAATGAATCAAATACTGTTTTTTTTTTCGTATTCGTGTGCGCTTATATATATATGTTCGTGATCCTTTTAGGCACATGAATTACAGTATTTGCAACTGCTGCTTTCTGGATAAGGCGAAAGAGCGAGGAATTTCTTTGCTACGCTCGGTTTCACTGAAATTCCGCGATGGCTACGGGATTAGCATACGAAATTCTTGCACAAATATGCTGCACTCCTTCGTCGAGAATCAATCAATTGCAAACTGAATTGTCGACAATTGCAAAGGTGATTGCACGTTAATACTTACAAACTTATCGTTTAAAGATTTTTTCTTGTCGTTTTGTCGTTGTCGTTGTTGTTGCTCTGGTAATAAATCGTCACGTTTCGGCCTTAATTTGCGCAGAATATTTTCCGTTTCTGCATTCGACGCAATTAAAGGCGGCTGTCGGATGCGGCGAATTCATTACGTGATGCACATAACTTATGGCGAATGCCGTTCTGGTCCGACCCAACTCGAGATGCTCCAGTGTTTCCCAAACTTTACTTAAATGAGAATTACATTTTGTAAACAATTTACTAAAGAAAAACCTAATTATCGTTTTTCTAATTACAAATTATTGAAATTATGTTAAATGTTGTTAGATTGAAGCAGAAATGTAACTTTCTTTTTGAACTATTTGATTATTTTAGACTTAACAATCATTGATTTTTCTAATTGCAAAGCAGAAATGGAACTTTCTTTTTGAAAAAATTGATTATTTTAGACTTAACAATCATTGATTCTTCTAATTACAAAGTAGAATTGGAACTTTCTTTTTGAAAAAATTGATTATTTTAGACTTAACAATCATTGATTCTTCTAATTACAAAGCAGAAATGGAACTTTCTTTTTGAAAAAAATGATCATTTTAGACTTAACAATCATTATTTTTCTAATTACAAAGCAGAAATGGAACTTTCTTTTTGAAAAAAATGATTATTTTAGACTTAAATAATTGATTTTTCTAATTACAAAGCAGAAATGAAACTTTCTTTTTGAAAAAAATGATCATTTTAGACTTAAATAATTGATTTTTCTAATTACAAAGCAGAAATGGAACTTTCTTTTTGAAAAAAATCATTATTTTAGACTAAACCATCATTGTTTTTTCTAATTACAAAGCAGAAATGGTACTTTCTTTTTGAAAAAATTGATTATTTGAAAGTTAACAAATATCGTTTTTCTAATTACAAATTATTGAAGTTATTTTAAATGTTGTTAGATTGTAGCAGAAATATAGCTTTTTAAATTTTATCATTTGAAACTTAAGAAACATCTTTTTTCCAATTACAAATTATTAAAATTATGTTAAATGTTGTTAGATTTTAGCAGAAATTTAACTTTGTTTTTGAAAAATTTCACTATTTGAACATCTATCATATACAATATTAAATCAATGCGAGGAGAAATATTTCAGTTACATAAGTGTTGTCGTCTGCAGGACAGGTCAACGACCTTCGAATTAAAAGGCGCATGCCATGGATGAAAGCCCTCATTTATTTGGTTATTTAAGCCTTTTTCCTTATCGTAAATCATTTAAGTTACCGTTAAATATTGCGACACTTGAAATTTAAACAGCTTGTCTGCTTCAAATGTACCTGATTTAATGAATAATAATGAAATTTATCTGTGGTAGTTGAAAATTTCAATTTTGTACAAATTGCTTATACAGGTTTTGAATGATATTGAAGTAATATAGATATATAATGATGAAGATTGCATGGACTTGGATTGAAAATGTACATATATTTTATATGATGAAGATTGTTTGGACTTTGATTCACTCATTGATTTGTTTTTAACAAATTGTTAAAATAAAGTAAATAAATACGGATATTCTATGGTTTTCATAAAACTTCTATAAACATTGTCGTATATCATAATAAATGTTCTCATGGAATTAAATAAATAAATAAATAGTTGAGTAAGTCAGCCGTTTGTTAGTTTTAACAAACGATAACAATTACAATTATATAATGTTTAAATATAAATATTTTAAAGAAATTAGTTAATATTGGATTGAATCTCTTAGCAATCTATTTTATATTGGAATCATTTGAAACTAATATATAAAATGTTATAATAAAATTGAATTTCAATGAAATTACCTGTGAACGTACGTTTTCCGGACTTTTGATAAAAAGTAATCTAAATATACTCAATGAATTATTTGAAAAAATTAAGTAATTATTATCGTGTTAGCATTAAACACATTCTGGAAATTTGTAATTAAAGTAATTGGTGTGGTTGGAATTTAAAAACACGTCATTATTTTTTAATTAAAACCGTAACGATGATGTTTCTATGAACTTTTTATAGAGAATAATATGACAAGTGCTATGGATAAATTTGATTACAAATACAATATACGAAATGAAATATCTTTGATTCATATATAAGATTTATAATAATTTATTGTAACATTTGTATAATAATAGGTACTCAAATTTAGCAAGTAGTTTTTAGGCCGTTAATTTTTAATTTCTTCAACTTTGACAGTGAATTGCAGCAAAACGGCTCAAAATACAGCAATAAATTAATATGTGTTACGTTCCTCAACTATCCAAGTTTCCTAAATATATTTCGGATCAACGCTATCTATTATAGTCTCTGAGAAAATCGCTAAAATATAAAGACACTGCTTTTTCTTGACAGCGCATTACAGTCTAAGGGCTCTAGATAAAGCAATAAATTAATATGTGTTACATTCCTCAAATATCCTTGTTTCACAAACATCTTTCAGATCAATTCTATCTATTATAATCTTCGAGAAAATCGCTATAATGTGAAGCCACTGCTTTTTGGCCTGTTCATTTTTCGTTTCTTCAACTTTGACAGCAAATTGTAACCAAACGGCTCAAGACACGGTAATAAATTAATATGGGTTTCATTCTTCAACTATCCAAGTTTCATAAGCATATTTTAGATCAAATCTATCTCTTATAGTTTCCAAGAAAATCGCTAAAATGTGAAGACACTGCTTTTTGACCTGTTCATTTTTCATTTCTTCAACTTTGACAGTGAATTACAGCCAAACGGCTCTAGACAAAGCAATAAATTAATATGCTTTACATTCCCCAATTATCCTAGTTTAATAACCATCTTTCAGATCAACTCTATCTCTTTTAGTCTCTGAGAAAATCGCAATAATATGAAGACACTGCTTTTTCGGTAGTTATTTTTTCATTTCTTTAACTTAGACAGCGACTTACAACCAAACGGCTCAAGACACATTAATACTAAGAAACTTTCAGATCAAGTCAATCTATTATAGTCTACAAGAAGATCGCAATAATATATAATATTTATAATGTAAATAAATATTAGCAGAAGAGAAGTTTTAAACAACATTTTTTGTAATGCTTAAAAGAGAGGGCTATTAACAGATTTGGTGGAGGCATGTAAAGATAATAATGATCACGAAAAGAGAGTGAGAGAGAGATCGAACGAAGATCAATGCATTCAATAAGCAGTCACTTCCTGCTTGCGGCAGCATCGGTTTGTGCTTTTCAATTGTGGAACAATGAATGCCACTGCGGGTAATTGGTTTTCTTGATTAGCGGAGATCGCTTATGGAGTTAAATGCCTATAAATGGTAGTGTTCTGTCCGTCCCTGTCTATGGTCGTCGTCGTTTTATATTTGCGCTAAAAAGTGATTGTTTTTGGTATGCGATTACAGGTAGAGGAGTACGACGACGTCAGCGTCCTGCACATAAGCGGAGTGACGTCCGAGGAGGCCGGCAGTGTCCGCTGTGTCGCTCGTCTACAGCAGCAAACGACGGCACCGTTGGATTTGCAGCAGCAGCAGCAGGAGGAGCAGGAACAGGAGAAGCAGATCAGATCCAGCAGTGAACGTCGTCGCAGCAGCAGGAGCAGACGTCCGATCAGTTGCCACGCGAACTTGACCCTCTTCAGTGACAGTGGTGACTGTGGTGGTGAGTCCAGTGATGCGAGCGACAGTGTCCACGCCGAAGACGACGACGACGATATGACCAGAGTCACAGCCGACGGCGAAGCGCCCCTCGTCACCAAGGGACCCCAAGATACGGCCGCCTTGGTTGGTGATCGTGTCCTCCTGAAGGTTCACTACTTCGGTTACCCGGAACCGACGATCAGATGGATCAAAGCCGTAAGTACCCACGACTATTCGCATCCATGCAGAACATAAACAAACATCACATTAAACGCTAAACCCATTTTTAACATCCATTGTTTACATATTTTGGGCAACAATGAATAGATACGAAAGTAGCCCACTTAGTCGTAACACGATAATCGATATCTACACTTGAAAATTCCAAATTTCCAAGCGTATCACAACTATTGCATGTATACATTTTTAGAAAAGTTTTACCCAACTTTTGCGTCATTAAGAATTAGGTAGTTTCGTTTAATTAGCTATTTTGAGAACGCAACTTTCTTACTTCGAGAAATCGACTTACTTAATTGGCTTACAATTGGCACCACAATTGTGGTGCGTTAGAACGAAAATTGCGTTTAAAAAGTATCTGTTTACGTTTTGATTTTAAATCTTCTAATTTCCGAACTAACTCTTATTAATAATAACATTTATTGCAACAATATACAACAAGGAATATACAAAAAAACATAGGTTTTTCTGCCAACAACACATATTCCCAATAAGCATGCCATTTAACAGATCTCACGTAAAATGGTTATAATTTCTTATGAAAATGACGAAAGAAATATTATCAGGTTAGATATTATCAAACTTTTTAATGAATTGAAAGTTTTAAAAATTAGTAAACAAATAATGTTATTGTTATTAAGGAAGTAAGTGAATCAATGAATTACTTTATCTTTAATATAGTAATTAATCAATTAATCAATTATGTTATTGAGAGAGCAATATTTAAGTAAATTCTTTAAAACAATCTTAATTTTTTACATTACTCATCATAATAATAAGAGAGAATGAGAAAGTTTGTGTTTAGTCATTCAATATTTATTTTATAATTTGTTCCTTTTAAACTATCTCTTTGCTATTTCATTAATGGAATTTCACTAATATTACATTATAACAGCATATTAATGTCGTATTCAGTCAAAATTCAAATCGTTGTTTAATCTATGTAAATCGATGTAACTGCTTTGGAATTAGTTAACTAATATTTGTTAATAGTTAAAGTTTGCTCTACTTTTCGAATATATACGAATTAATAACAATTTTCATATTTTGAAAAGTCCGAATCTTTTTTATCGAAATGTATTTATAATTTTATTTATTATTTTACAACTTTGTGTCTTCAATTAAATATACTTTAGTTCAAAATTCCCACTATTCTAAAGTTTTAAGGTAACTGCCATTTGAATATTTTCCACCACAACGTTCTTCTTTTTTTGTCGTGATTGCCAACATAATTGATTGTAATATTTTGACCTAAAGTGACGTCTATCTTTTTACGACACATTATAAAAAGTAAAGTGCGTTCTTTTCGAGAACAAAGTTCAATTAGACATTCACTGTCTTTTCAATATTTAATGCTTTCTTCTTTATTACTTGTTATCTAAGAAGTGAATTGTTATATAGATTGGATCCTATCTTTGTATTTTTAGATTAACCAATGGTTAAGTCTTCAACTAATTTCAACCAAATTTTCTTGTTATTCCAGCACTTTTTTCATTGATAATGTCTATGATAAACGTATAATATTTATCACACGTTTGGACTAGAATCTGTTCATTATTTCAATTGTCATTGTCGTCTTTTGTTAAATCCAAATTACTCAAACTTTATTAGAAGATTTGTTACTTTGCTAAAACTCCAGTTTTTACAAAGTATTCTGTGCAGTATACAAATTATATATATATATAAGGCAACTAAATTTATTTCCTGTTTTTATCATATGAACACTTGATCTTATAGTTAAATTTCCAAGGCACACTATTTTCTTTTCGATAATGTACTAAGTCACACTTTGAATTGAAAAGAAAATTAAGACTTTTTAAACAACAACATCTATTAGCAGAAGTAGTTTGACAATACATTGAATATTTAGAAAAGTTTTTGCATTGATAATTATCATTTTTCCAAAAGGATCACTGTAGTCCCACCAAGCAAAAATGTAAATGAAAATAGGTAATCTCACTATATTTCAATCTTTAGTTAAACTTATCCTTATTGTATGTTATAGAACACCTAAATCCTCTGATAACATAGTGTACATTTAATTAAGTTGATCAAATAGGATAAACTACTTTCAATTCAGTTTTATTGTTATCAATACGCACTTTACGGAACGTTCAATGAATTACTTCTCAATTCAATAAATGTTCCAGAAATGATCTATCCATAGCAGGGTTCTTCAACCTGAGAACCCTTAGGTTCTACGAAAGTATTGAAAAGTATCTAGAAGAATGTTATAAAGAAGAGACTTTTAGAAGGGTTTCAAATGATATGGAAAGTATATAGTATATAAATATTACCACTGTGTCTAAAAGGTTAACGAACAGTTCGGTTAACATACATTTTTCGAATACCTTTTATATTTGCACAACAAACACTTATTCGTTTAATGAATCCCTCACAGATCGATGTTAGTCGTTTCTTAATGTAATTTCGGTTAACGAACAATATGTGAAAAGTTGAAGGCTCTAGATCTATAATATAGTAGTTTACGACTGTGTCTGAAAGCTTAACGAACAGTTCAGTTAACAAACAGTTTTGCGAACACCTTTATATTCGGACAACAAATACATGTTCACATAATGAATCTCTTACAGATCGATGTTGGTCGTTTCTTAAATCAAATTCGGTTAACGAACAATCTGTGCAATTGAATTGAAGGCCCTAGATCTCTAGTATATTAGTATTACTAAATGGTTAACTAACAATACAAATAACAAACATTTTTTCGAAAGTTTTTTATATTCGTACTGCAAACCAAACTAATCGATTTACGTCGTTTCTTAAATCAATTTCGGTTAACGAATAATCAATCAATATAATGATTCAAATATAAAAGTGCAATTTTACGAAGGCGTTTACAAAATTGATTGGTTACAAATAAAATTGCATTAAGATAATTTGCAATGCATTGATTACAGGCAAAACAGAATGTTAACTTGAGCGTGTAATGATCGTTACACTGTTGCATCATGTAAATGGGCTGCGAATGTAAACATAAAAATAATATTATATATTCATTTGCTCGTTAGCCAAGTTTGCAGTAAAAGCCTGAACGGCAAAGAAATAAGAAAACGTACATAAATACATTCGATAGGAGAGAGAGCAAGAAACGTGTAATTACATTCCGATTGAACTGCGCGCTATTCATGAGCTGATTGTAGAGCATTTATTGATTAGTCGCAAATGTTGCGCAAACATATTCCCCGATATTTACCTAATTAAATGAATAACAAAGTACAGAGTAAACAGTCTACCGAAAAGGCTATAAAGATAAACAAGTGTTTTATCACCACTGGATGATAAATGTATTTTATCCAGTAGGTCGTTGACCATTTTTTTATATAAAATATTTGATTGTTTTCTGTTTAATTGGCTTGAATTGTTTTTTTTTAAGAATCGAATATATGTTATGTAAACAGAGATTTCCCAATGAAAATATTGTTGATTCATGTATAAAATGTTTACGAAATCAGTTTTTTAATAGATCGGTATTTCCCGCCTTTAATAATTGTTTATTTCCGTTCATTTATTCCTATTCCGTAAACTTTACATTGTAAAGTATTTGTAAAAGTACGAATTAATTATCTTTATATGCAAAGAAGTTCAAGTTATACATAATAAGTGTACATTTAAAAATGAATGTATTTATTATTACAATTTAGTAATACAATTACAATTACGATTTAGTAATAGTTGATTAAGTTAAATGTAGTTAATTGTTGTATAAAAATACCTCACATAGTGTTGCTTCGATCAATCAGGATTCAATACAGTTCGGTTTTAAAACTAAGTTTTAATCGAGCAAAATATAATATCATTCTAAAGAATTTGCATATTGCGACTTCAATCAATCCGGATTCACTATAGTCCGGTTTGGAAACTAACTCAATTTTAACCATATATATTTATTGTAACAGATCAAGAATCAAGAAGTATACTCAAATCATCATCTATTTTTATCATTTTAATCCTTACAGTTGACTTTTTGGGCGATTTATCGAATGTATGCGTTTAGTCCGGTTTTCAAACAGTCCGGAATATTACGAACTATTGCTGTAAATACATATTTATATTCACTTCATAAATATTTCATATAAAACTACTTTTTATTAATCTATCTTTAGATTTAAACAATGAATTAATACTTCTAGGAAACTAATTAGTGCTAATACTAATCTACTGTAATCCGTGAATGAATAATTTTAATCCATTATTTCATAAAATGCAACTTAATGAGAATTAAGAAATCGATTTGCAATCCAATGATAAAGATTAGCAAAAGGGCAACGAAATGTTCAGATCGAATTTTCGATCGACCTCAATGCTTTTATCTCACCAATTATTATTAACATTTGCATTCGAAACGGGTATACATAACAAATTTCGGCCTTGATTTGCTGGAAGACTTATCGTCTGCAGTTTTTATCTGCGCTTCCCTCGTTATTCGGTGATTCGATTTTCCGTCGTTGAGAAAATTGTTTATTGACTGTAGCCTTTAGCAGTCCGAAAACGATCTACCTTGTTTTCAGTAACGTGTAATATTTAATGATGAACAATTTTAGTTAAATGATTTATACAGTAATTATATAGGTAAACACAATAAATTCAAAATTCTTATTTTTTAGATAGGCAATAAACTTAAATTTCAAGCTGAAATATGGATGGATTTACTAACGTAATTCAACACACTTATTTTTATATAGTAAATAAACAGAGGAACTTTAATTGAAAGTTGAAATATGGATAAAATCACGAACATAATTTAAAAACTAAATAAACTTTAATTAAAAGTTTAAATTTAGGTTGGAATATATAATAAAACATAATTCAAAACATGTATGTTTATGTAAAGTTCATGTTTTTACTGAAATATGGATGAACTTACAAATATCATTCAAAGCAGAACAAAGCAAGGTAAACTGTAAATTAAAATCTAAAATTAAAGCTGCAATTAGTATACAATTATACAATGAAATTAGTTTTTTTTCTATTAGTTCAAATTATTGAAAAGTTCAGACTAAATATCTAGTATATATGTGAGATACATCAATAACTAAGTAATGATGTTTTGAATTGTTTAATCTGAATAAGTTATAAGTAACTGTTGATGAAATGAGTGAATAAGACATTGTATGAACTTGAAATACACTTTGTAGAATGTTTAATGTTTCTTCAATTAGTATATAGTCTGGCTTGGTGGCAATGAGCAATAATTTTTACGAGTTTTACTAATCTTCAAAGAGCTTCAATTAAGCAAGCAAATACATTAATTTAAGACGAAATATTAACTAATCTTGAATCAGCTACAATTTAATTTAAATCTAAGCACGTTATTGTATAGCTTTAACAACCATTTGTTTAGTACATTACAACTCACAGACGAGATTAAAGAAGTTTTAAAGTTTAACATAAAAACTTTTGTTAACTATTTGATTATAGTTCACTTTTTATTCATAGTTACATTTAAAATGAAACAAGCGAAGAACTTATTTTGAATATTGTAGATTTTCAATTACATTTTACCATTAATTTGAAAGATGAATATATAATACTTTCTGCATTAGATTTATGTATGAATTAAACAAAAACTTAACTAGAAATTAAAGAATTTTGAAGTTGTTCATTATTTCCTTAGTTATTAGAAAATTAGGTCATAATAATTATTGCACATTCAGATTATTATGTGTATGAAATGAACACGAAATGTATTTTTTAATAAATAATTAAGTTTAATAATTATTATGTGGAAATTTGATTAAATAATTAATAGAATGCTTTAACTTTGCTGAAGATTAGTAAATTAACGTAATTTGGAAGATATGAAGTAACCACAGATAGTAGAATAGATGAATTGTGCCTTTTACGGCTAATGAAAGTACTATAAAAGGATGCATATTAAAATTAAACTGAACTTTAACCCGAATATTATTAAACAACAGTGAATGTGTGCAAACATAAAACAGCATAACTAGCACATGTACGTAAACTGGCTGTTGCAAAGTGCTGGAAAATAACAGAAGCAGCACAACAGATGATCGTAACTCTCGCAGATCAATGTCAACATGAAAAGTGTCGCATTTCATTGCGGTTTCAGTAAAAGCAAAATCTGCGGACAACGAATCAAGAGGATCGTAAAAGTCAGGAGTCGCGCGTCCTTATTTAATTATATTTTGCAGCCTTTTTTTCTCATTATTATTGCCATTATGGACGTGTCAGCGAAAACAGCGCGTCGAGCGTAAACATATGGCATTACGCAAATGAGGTGTATTCCTCCGGCATTGACGGAATTTAATGAGTCACTTGTCGTCGTCGTTGTTGAGAAACAAGGAGAAAGACGCACTTCGCTTGAGCAACATCGAGAAATAATGAAGAAGAAAATAATATGGACGAAGAGTAAGAATAAGGAGAAGGAAAAAATACATGAGAAGAAAAAGAAAATGAAACCAGTGCGTAATCAAGTAGGAAACGATGATTCACTCTATGCCGTATATACATTTGTAATTATCTTCCTTGCCTGCCGCTTTTAAATACTTAGTGCTATTCAAAGCAAGTAGATTGGAAAGAATTGTTAAATACAAAGGAAAGAATGCGAAATGTCTTTGCTTAGGTCGTCGATATTGTTAATGTTTCTGTTAGCACTTCGTTAAATATTTAGCAAAAATAATGAGAAAAGTAAACTTAATTATATTAATCAGGTTGTGATGATATGTGGAAAAGGAATATAACCATTCTGTTGCAAAAAAGATGTGAAAATTTTGTTTGTAAAAATGAACACTGTGTTTTTAAATAAATGTTAATGTTTCTGTTGATGAAGTGTGGAAATTCGTTAAATATTTAACAAAAGTAATGAAAAAAGTAAACTTAATTTTGTTAATGAGTTTTTGAATATATGTGGAAAAGGAAAATAACAATTCTGTTCCAAAAAAGATGTGAAAATTTTGTTTGTTAAATGAACACTGTGTTTTTAAATAAATTTTAATGTTTCTGTTGTGGAAATTCGTTAAATATTTAACAAAAATAATGAGAAAAGTAAACTTAATTATATTAATCAGGTTGTGATGATATGTGGAAAAGAAATATAACCATTCTGTTGCAAAAAATATGTGAAAATTTTGTTTGTTAAATGAACACTGTGTTTTTAAATAAATTTTAATGTTTCTGTTGTGGAAATTCGTTAAATATTTAGCAAAAATAATGAAAAACGTAAACTTAATTATGTTAATAAGATTGTGATGATATGTGGAAAAGAAAAAGATGTGAAAATGTGTGATTTTGCATCGACGTTGTCTTGAAAAACGTAAATTTAATGATGAAAACACTTTTGTTCAATTATTAATGCGGATGTTACTTGCATACAACTTTCGATTACTGTTGATGATGTGAAAATGAGTAATAGACACACTCATGTTAAATAGATGTGAATGATAGAACTATCGTTATTTACAATAGGTTTTGTTGAATTCAATGTTGTTGATGTTCCTGTTGATGAAAGTGAAAAGGCCTACTAAATAGGTAAAATAGTAAATTTAATGATAAACTGTAAGTTAAATTGTTGATGAGGATGGTATTTGTATAAAACTGTTGAGTAATGTTGATGGTGTGAAGAAGAGTTATATACACTCTGATGTTAAAGATATATTATTGATAGAACTGCATTTGATGAAGCTTAGAAAGGTACTTTCCGTATTAAATTCACACACATAATAATGAAAAGCAAGAAAACTTAATGAAAAAACTGTTGAGTTGTAAAGTATTTGTTGATTAAGCATTGATGAGGATGGTATTTGTAAAAAACTGTCGAGTATTGTTGATGACGTGTGAAGAAGAGTTATAGACACTCTGATGTTAAAGAAATATTAATGATAGAACTGCACTTGATGAAGCTTACAAAGGCACTTTCCGTATTAAATTCATACACATAATACTGAAAAGCAGGAAAACTTAATGAGAATACTGTTGAGTTGTAAAGTATTTCTTGATTAAGCATTGATGAGGATGGTATTTGTATAAAACTGATGTTAAAGCTATATTATTGATAGAACTGCATTTGATGAAGCTTAGAAAGGCACTTTCCGTATTAAATTCATACACATTATAACGAAAAACAAGAAAACTTAATGAGAAAACTGTTGAGTTGTAAAGTATGTTGATTAAGCATTGATGAGGATGGTATTTGTATAAAACTATCGAGTATTGTTGATGATGTGTGAAGAAGAGTTATAGACACTGATGTTAAAGAAATATTAATGATAGAACTGCATTTGATGAAGCTTAGAAAGGCACTTTCCGTATTAAATTCATACACATTATAATGAAAAACAAGAAAACTTAATGAGAAAACTGTTGAGTTGTAAAGTATTTGTTGATTAAGCATTAAAGAGGATGGTATTTGCATTAAATTTTAGTGATTTTGTATCTATGTTGTTGTTGGTATGTGTTGCCATATATTAGGTTGAGGTCAATGTTATTATTATTGTTTCTATTGTTGATGATGCATGTATAAGATTTGCAAATACTCTGTATTAAATGGATATGAAGAAATAACAAAAGGTAACTTGAAAACTGAATCCATAAATGTGTTGTTATTATTGTTTCTGTTGTTGATGATGATTGGAGAAGATTTGAAAACACTCTGTGTTAAATAGATATGAAGAAACGAAGGAAAGAATGAGAAATGATAACCGATTGATAAAGTTTTGATGAAGACGTTAGATTTTTTTTGGCCATTCTGTAGTCGACCTCCACTGTTGTTATTGTTGTTGTTGATGATGATGCGTGAAAAGGCTCTGTAGACACTCAGTTTGACGAGGCATTAAATTAAGAGTGAGAGTGCAGGTAAAAATCGGTCGGGACGTGATGGCTAACAGTAAAACAGCAGCATCGTGCGTACGGCATACGGCCTTGATCGGTCCAAAAGTGCGAAGAACCCCGTTCTGCAGAAATTACAAACGTCGTCCTCCTTCTGCTCAGTTGGGGAGCATTTTTCTTTATTTGTTTTTTCTTCGCAAATTCGTAAACCGTTAACGCATCACCACCACCACCACCACCACATTACAACTCCTCGATTGGATTGCATGTGTTTCGGGCAGTCCGCTCCCAACCAAAATGGAGTTAAGTTCGGTGAGTTCCTGCTCATTTTCAATATCTCCTCTTTTTTTTGCCCTCCAACTTAAAAATCCTAATTTCAAAAGCAAATTTGAATGGATAATAGCTACGCGCTATGTTGCTTTGGTCTATTCTGTTATGTGCTAAATGGTCTACGCGTTTAGCACGTTCGGTGCCTTGGTTTTATTCATGCGACTTATCACATAGACTGCATGTCTAAATAATAATATGTGCATTTATTATAAGTGTGTACATGGCTGACGTGTGTGGCGAGGAGGTAAAAATATGTTGCACCTTCCCACTTATTAGCATACAACGGTGATCTCAATTGGATTTATTGTTCGGCAATGATTGGAATTAATTCAAATATTAAAGCAACATTTTCTCTACATGCAGACTATGAATACAAATGTTTAAGTTTTGTAAATATTTATAAGTGATTCATCAATTTTTTTTAATTTGTTTTGCAAGATTTAGTAGTATTGTTTATAATTGTGTAATTTAAGTACAATTCAGGTAATTCTCTTTGAATAAATGAATATAATAACAATACAAACTAAGTAGTACTATTTTCAAAATAAAATGTCTATACAACTAAAATAATAATTAAATTTCTCTATAATAAAACATTTATTAAAGGCTAGAAAGGTATTAATTACTTTTTCAATAATAATTAATTTTCATGTATATCATAGTTTTGGAATATTTTAAATGAAGAAAATATTTCATTACAATTTTGTTCGGTCTAAATTAATTTATCAATCGAATAAAAACAACAAATCTGTGTACAATTTTTAATTTCAATTGATATAGCATCCATAACAACAACTTACAATGGCTTCCCGAAGGAAATCAATTACCTGATTGACTTTAGCAACTGTCAATGTAAAGTTTTAAAATGTTTTAAAATAATTAAAATGTAAGAAGTGTCATTGTATATTTATCATTCTCAAAGTGTAATTTTCAATTGAAATAGCGTCAATAACAACAATTTTCGATAGTTTGTGTCAAATTTTAACATTCTGAAAGTGTGATTTCCTTTTGAAATAACGTCCATAACAAAAATTGACGTTGAGTTCCTTAAGAAATCGTTAATAAATTGTCATTAGTAGCTGTCAATTAAGGTGTGTCTAAAATAACTCATTATATATCATTCTGAAAATGTTCATTCCTGTTGGTATAACGTCCAAAGAAACAACTGTTAATAGGTTCCTTAAGGAACCGGTAATTATTTGTCATTAGCAACTGTCATTGTCATTTATAAAAGGCACTTTAATAGTGTTTATTATAATTCAAATGCGTATATTATAACTGTCATTGTACAAATATCATTCTGCAAGTATCATTTTCGCCAAAGGAGTCACTAATAAGTTGTCAGTAGCAACTGTCAATGTGATGTTTATTATTTTCTAGAAGTTGTTTTCTTAATATTTAAAATGCGTATATAATAACTGTCACTGTACAAATATCATTCAGAAAGTGTCATTTTCGTCTAAGGAATCGTTAATAAGTTGTCAGTAGCAACTATCAATGTGATGTTCATATTTACTATCATTGTATAATTCTTTAAGTGTCATTTACAATTGGACCGTAGCAACAATTGACGTTAACTTAAGAAATCAACAGTAACAGTGAAAACGCGTCTTAGAAACTATTGTTATGTACAAAGCAATGAAAACACATACTTAGCAACTGGTAGAGTTTAGATGATAAATAACGTTGCGTATAATGTAAAAGCTTTTATTTAATTGTGATAATTAAAGACGTGAACGTGAAATGAATTCTATCAACTTTGTACCCGGAAAATAAATAAACGAAGACTGATTTCATAATTTTCTGACATATATACTGCACATATTTTGAAAGGAATTGCGACGAGACGTTTGCGAATTTATTGTTACGAGGTGTGGTGCTGCACGGAGATATCTTCTCGCAAATAAAAATATATAAATTAAACATTGCTTTATCTCAAAGTAGGAACGTTATAAATAATGGCGATATTTATTTAGCTCTTTCTGTCGCATCTAATGGGAGAATCAGCATTATTTATTGCAACTAGATGTGCCGCCGTTCCATTTTGAGTGGATTACTAATAGTCAATAAAGTGGAACAACGTTTAATAAAAAAAAAATGTGTGTTTTTGTCGAATCGTCACCTAATTAATAGATGATTGGAATTATTTACATATTACGCAAAGTTACTTTTAGGTAGCTGTTTTTTTCTTCATTGTTTCGTAAAGAACAATGTATTGTTGATGCTATTTTTAGAACAAATAAAATTACACAGAAAGGATTTAATCGAATTACGTACAAAACAACAGCGATAAATTCGGGTCATAAATTAATACATAAGTGAGGCTAATAGGTCGACCACTTTAAGTCCTTCGATTCCCACTTTTATTCGTTCTTCACGTATTTCTTTTCTAGAACAATGACTACTCTCTTAATAATCGTAGCTGTTGTTGACATTGATTTGACGTTTGAATTAGTTTTGTTTCGATGTTCGAGTTCAACAAACCAGAAAAGAATATTTGTAATCAACATTTTACTACACAGATATGTGTTTATTTTCTTTACTTAAGAAAATCTAATATAAAATAAAAATATACAGTAAAAAGATAAAAACATTTAAAGTTAAAAGTAAACTTTATCATAAAATATTGATTACATGATTGGTGCATCAGTTGTTTGTACTCAATATACCATGTTTTATAAATGTTGTTGCTATTGATGTAAAGTATTGTTAGATTTGCAATAGTAATAGTTGATGATATTGGGAAAGGAAATGAAATGTATAAAGTAATGAAATTATTGAAATGTGTTGGATTGGCAAAGTTGTTGAAGTAATTGATGATTGTACATTAAGGAAAAACCATTACAAAAGCATTATTATTAACTGTTTCTTTTTAATTGTGTAATAGGGAAGAGAATTGAAGAACGACGAAAAGACTAGCATCACTTCTGGTGATGGAGTCTCATGTCTTCTGCTGCAGAACATAAACACGGACGACAGCGGGAAGTACGATGTTCACGTGGAGAACGAATTTGGATCTGAATCGAACTACGCTTCGGTCTCCGTCGAAGGTATTTTTCTACTGAATGGCTATTGTTGTCTTCGGGATTTTTTAATGGTTGTTTTCTTCAAGGACCACCCGATCCTCCGAGCGGAAAGCCTTGCCTCATCCCCGGAACGGATTGCGCCACAGTTAACTGGAGCAGCTCTCCATACGACGGAGGCAGGAAAGTCACGGGATTCGTGGTGGAGTATTCCCTTGTTGGCAGCGATATCTGGACAACAGTTGCAGAGGACTGCAATTCGCTGAGCTACGTGGTGACAGGCCTTCAGGCCGGAGGGAGATACGTCTTCAGGGTGCGCAGCGTCAACGTCCACGGTGCCAGTCAGCCTAGTCAGGAATCAGATATTCTTCAATTGGAAGAGCAAAGTAATTACCAGTTGTTACAAATTTGAATGTGGTGATGAATGTGTGTGTAATTGTTTACAGATGAAAAGTCCTCGTTTGAACCGCGCATAGTTTCGATCGAGCCCGGACCAGAGTTCAAAGTGAAGTACGATATTCTTGAGGAGTTAGGTAAGGGAAGGTACGGTGTGGTGCATCGCGTCGTCGATAAGACCACGAACCAGAAGCTCGCCGCCAAATTCATCAGATGTCGGACTGCCAAGGACCGCGACAAGGTGCAGGACGAGATCGACATCATGAACCTGCTGAGGCATTCGAAGCTGCTGCAGCTGGCTGCCGCCTTCGAGAATTCCAAAGAGACGATCATGGTCATGGAATAGTGAGCAGAGCTGATCGAACGTCTTCTTTAGCAGCGATTTACTTTCTTTTTCTTTGCTCGCAGCATATCCGGAGGAGAATTGTTCGAGCGCGTCGTCGCGGATGACTTCACGTTGACGGAGAAAGACTGCATACTGTTTATGAGGCAAATCTGCGAGGGCGTAGCGTACATGCACAGTCAGAACGTGGTCCATCTGGATCTGAAGCCGGAGAACATCATGTGCCACACGAGGACCTCACACGAGATCAAGATCATCGATTTCGGGCTCGCGCAGAAGTTGGATCCGGACAGGCCCACAAAGGTGCTGTTTGGAACACCAGAATTCATCCCTCCGGAGATCATCAACTACGAACATATCGGCACAGAATCCGATATGTGGTGTTTGGGCGTCATCTGCTACGTTCTGTAAGTACTGATAATGCCTGATTGAAATCTTGATTTACTGTTCACAATATTAGATTCAAAGATCTTAACACCTAATTATGTACATACAACATTTTCAATAGTTTCAATACACAAATAGATAAACTGATGTCACGATTTTGATCCGTACTGCACTAAATTTTGAAAATCAACAAGTTCAGCTTTATTTATAACTTAACTAGTCAAGAACTAGGAAAACAAGTTATTTCAATTGAATTTCAAAGTTAAGAATATTCATTAAGAATATAAGTTAAGAATATTCATTTTGAGTCGAAAATATATTAAAATCTTACAGATTATCAGGTTTATCACCGTTCATGGGAGACAATGATGCTGAAACGTTCGCAAACATCACCAGGGCCGAATACGATTTCGACGATGAAGCCTTCGACGCAGTTTCTCAGCACGCTCGTGACTTTATCGGAGCACTTCTTCTCAAACGAAAAGAGTAATTATAGAATAAAGAGCAATTAATCACTCGATGATTGATCCATGTAATTTAGGGATAGAATGTCAGCAGAGAGTTCTTTGAAACACGTATGGCTGGATCCAGAGAGCCACACGAACACCGTAGTCATCTCGACGGATAAGCTGAAGAAGTTCATCATCAGAAGAAAGTGGCAGGTCGGTAGTGTTTCCATTCGTTTGTCGCCATTTCTTTTTATGCATGTTCTTTTTTTTTAAACTCCCGTGTGTTTTTCTGTTTGTTTGTTTGTCCTTCTTTTTGCGAATTGCTTAATATTAGAAAACCGGAAACGCCATACGAGCGCTCGGACGATTGGCGAATCTTTCGGCGAGCCGCAGGAATTCCGCAACGTCGAGCAGTCCTAGGCCTTCGATCTCCGGTCTGACGGTATCCCGCATGTCCAGTTTGGGCGAAGAAGATACTAACCTGTGTGATACTAACTGTAACGAAGTTAAGCATAGGAAGGCAAGCAGGAATTGCACCGAGAGAAGCGACAGCGGCATCAGCGACTGCTCCCTGCTCAAGACTTTGGAAAGATCCGCCCCAATCGAGGAGAACGATCCCATCGACCTTAACGCCAATTACCCTTTAATTGATAACGATTTGAGTGAGTTTCAATTAACATCCAGCAATCAATCTTACTACATATAAATGTGAAATGTTAAAACCAAATCCGAGAACAGTTATAGAACCTACCCTTACTGTACAAGTAGTGTAGGATTATTAGTACAAACTTAATTTAAGATATAATTGTTGAATTCGTGATCGAAAACAAATCGATTATCATGACCATATTACACAAGTAGTGTAGTGTAGAATTAGTACAAACAATAATTTAAGATACAATTCTCAATATACTTCACATTATTATTACAAGAACATGAATTTCTTGATTTAGTAATTTTTGTGTATATCTAATATTAACAAGTAGTATCAAAGATTATTTAATTTTTAAACTTAGAATTCAACGCTAATTTACATTCAAATATGAAGTGCAGAAAATCGAGAGTCTAGAAATAATTTTCTCAAATAATTAAGGACAAATCTGTAAGTATTATAGATTTCGTGTAATTTACTGTCAAAAAATCGTTTGTAAGCTTAGAAATTTGATGGAAGTACTCAAAATTACAATTGAAGAATGTATTACATACTGTGCTAAATACGCTATAATTGAGAAGTGAAACGAAAAATTATCTTTTAAAACATTCATAATTAAGTACTTTTTTAATTGCGTTATAATTGACTGAAGAAACGGCAAAGAGAAAATTGTAAGATGTAAGATGTATGTAAGATGATTGCGAAAGGAAAATAATTAGAATAACGAAATATTCTACTGCAACATTCCTTTAACGACTTTTTATTAATTAATTTCTCTGTGAAGTGTTTCTTTGATATTCAAATAATATTTATCATTTCAATGGTATTTGTCGATTTGATTGACGTTTAAGTTACGTCAGAGTACTCTTTTCGAGCCATATGGTTCCATGACATAACTGTTTGCTGAGAATTGTACATAATTCTAGTATCTACAGATTATATACAATTAAACTAGTTTCAGTATGCTTTTAAATATGTTTGTATCCCGTATTTCCATGTAGATATTGTTTGATTTGTGGTTTTGCCCTCCGTAGGAATTGATCCCGTGTCGCGGGACAGCGTAAAGATGACCGTAGGCTCCGTAGAAAAACGTTTTGATCGATTGCAGTTTAGCGAAACATCAGAAGCTACTCAACCTCCGCAAAAATCGGACGTAATTTGCCTAAAAAATCAGAAACCTAGTCAAGTGAAGAAACTGATCGACGGCTTCGAGAAGAACGCCAAAAGCGAGAGCTTCCTGAAAGCCACGGCCTTCTGGAACGCCCCCAAATAGAGTATAGTAGTAGTAGAAAACCCCGACCGATCATCCACATCCCCAAGAGATGCGTGCCTTAAGACCCAAATTGAACATGTACATTATATTTTATTTTTCTTTCTAGTTTTAGCTCAGGTTTGTTATTATTGTATTACATCTAAATGTGAGATATATATATATTTTTCCTGTACGTAGTTTATATTATATTATCTATATCCGTGCCCTCCTTAAATTATACAACAAATATAAGAGATTATATATATATACACGCAGACAGATATATTGAAATAAATGAATATATTTATTAATTGAACAACTTTTTTCATATCATCCTTCCATCAAGTGTTTGCTTTGTTTTTTTTTTGTTTGCAATACGTACATCTATTATATTAGCAAAATAACATGTAAGAGCATTTCATGAACTATTATAATAATTACATTTATTCTCAATAAGATATTCTTAAGTAAAAATAATAATACTATCTACAAATTAAAATTACTTAAAGAACGACGATAAAATATATTCAAAATCTATAAAGGGCATATAAAAATAAATGCAAATAGTTTTTTTTTTCTCATGATGTTGTCATTTTTTTGTTTTTCACTCGCTTCTAAGTAGGTTTGGCATAATCTCAAGAAATGAAATCGGAGAAGGAAAAGTTAAATATATGATGGATAGTAGGTATATACATGCAGTTATAACATTAAAGCTAGGATACATTAATTAATTGTTAAGACTCTCCCAAAGTTCGTCGTCTCCCCATTTGTTGTCCCACTTCTTTTCGGGTTCTTTCGTCTTCTTGGCGGACCCGGATTTGGCAGACTTCTTCTGGCCGTCAGCAGGGGACGTCGGTGACGTCGATTTCGAGTCAAATTGTTCGGAATGGAAGCTTTGACTATCGTTCTGATAACCCCAGCTTGGGCTCTTCGGGCTGGAAGCCTTCGATCCCTGCTGACTGCTGTAACTCCAATCGTCTTGCTGACTGAAGCTGTTTCCACCGCCTCCACCGCTGACCAAATAAGATTTTTCTCCTGGAGACTGGTAATTGTCTCCTCCAACTTGTCCGTATCCGCCGGTGTTAAAATCACCACCAGGCGCGTTCGTTCCGGATACTTGACTCCAGCCTTTTCTACCTAAATCGCCCATCTACACCCCCCCAACAAAAGGCAATTAACAATGGAAAGCAATAAATATTGGGTTTATCATAAAGTTCGTTAGAGTAAAATCTTTACAAAGAACGAAATTTTGATCAATCCCAATACCATGTAACCAATGTTTCCTAACGTTCTTTGTGCCACGTAGAATATGAACTTTCTAAAATTCTTATAAAACATAATTTTCAAAAATAAAGTTTTCACTTAAGAAACTTAAATGATCTGAACAATTCGATAGGAGCAGAGCAACATTAGGAAACATGGATATAATCAATGAATGCATAGAAATTACCTTGTTTGCCAATGTGGAGACCTGACTGCCTACATCTTCTAACAAATTACCCTCCCTAACCTTCATTCATAAAAATAAACAAAAGGAAACGAAAATAAAATAAAATCATAATCAAAATAAATGATAACGTTAATAATACCTTATCCCCAACGTGCGACCCCATGTCAACTACCTTTTGTGATGCAATCCCGCCATATTTCAGGGCGCTCTCCGATGCTTTACTTGCTATTCTAGTTGCAGAAGATGAAAGGAACGACCATCCCTGTAACATTACGAAAGTAAATAAACAGAGTTATAATAAATTTAAGTCTTTGCATACGCTAGCTAAAGAGGACAGAGTGTTGTCGATTAATTCTTGAGATTGGCTCCTTGGTGGTGGATCCCTTGTGTACCCAAAGCCACTGTACTTCCCACCCTGACTTGGGGGCAAATCACTATAAAATCAATGAATTAATGTTAATAATTTAACGATGAAAATTTAATTTAATTACTCTCGTCTATTAGCATTCTCGTTTTGGACCTTGCTGAAGAATGCTTCTTTCTCGTTCTTGAATTCAGGCGAGTTGTAGTTTTGCACACCTCCGTTACTTTGATAACCATTGTTCTGATAACTGTCCGAATGATATGAGTTGGAATTTGAAGAAGCATAGCTGCTTGAGCCCAGCATACTGCCAGAATAGTTTTGAGCTGGCGATTTCTTGGCATCCCAATGCTTGCCCTGAGCCAAGCATGACACCTTATCTCTGTACAGAGCTGCTGCTTTAGTGTTGTATTTCTGCTGGATGCTCATAGAGTCATCGTAATCATCCTGTGCCTCAAAGAAGACCCTGGCATTCCTGTTTCCACCCAACTTCATTTTCTCCAGCTCCACATCCTTCCACTTATCCATGGTTATGGATCGCACGAACGACAAATGCACGCCTAATCCGCGATGTTTGCCAGAGCACTCCAGGCAAATCCATATACCATATGTGACAGAAGCCCACTGTGGATTGTGGGTTTGACACTCGAAGCATTTCTGCAATTGCGATAGGAATTTATTCGATCTATGATTGAGTTCGTGAAAAATTCCTACTTACATCGTTTTCATTGTTGGGTTTCAGTTCCTGCAGAACGCGTCTCGTCCTGGGGCTTGCCATATTGTGGATGAATACTAACTTGCAGCTGCACTTCTCTCTTTATTTAAAACATTAAAAATATTCTAGCTAACGTTCGGACGTTATAAAATGACGGACATCATTGAAATGGAAAAGTCTATGATGTTTAAAATGATTGACCCAAAATATATGAGATGTAAACGTCAAACGCGTGAAGACGTGTTAAGGGAGAGAGTGGGGTCAATATATTTCGAGTGAAGTTGGCAGTAATTGCAAAATTGTTCAGCAACTTCATTGCGAATCCCTAGCAGCAAGGAATGAAGTGGGGTATGCAGGTGTTTGGAATTTGGGAACGGAATTTCTCGAACGACTACTATGGAATTTTGTAAAAACTGAACAAATATCTGAAGAAGATTTGTAAACTTTTCAAATCAGCTGAGTTGTCAAAAAAAATATAATCGGCCTGACAGCTGTCACTTTGACGTATTAGTCGTAAATAGTGGGTGCCACAAAAAAGACGAGGAATATGCATTATGTATAAGTAATCATTACGCTTGAATTAAACGACGATGGTGTTGAGATGTATCCGACCCTAGATTTCCACTGATCGCTAATCGAAAGTAGTGAATAAGAAAAACGCGACCACGAAACGATCAACCACCGTCATGGATATGGAGGACAGTCATTTGGGTGGGCTTGGGAACGAGACCATTTACGGGACGCACGAAGACAATGTGGTCGTATCAGAGAAGGTGCAATCCTTGGCTGGCAGCATATATCAAGAGTTCGAACGGATGATAGTACATTATGATGAGGATGTTGTCAAGACCCTGATGCCCTTGACTGTTAATCTCCTGGAATGTCTAGATGCTGCATACCAGAGCAATTCCCAGCAAGATGTGGACTTGGAATTGCTTCGAGAGGACAATGAACAGTTGGTCACCCAATATGCAAGGGAGAAGAGTGGCAGGAAGGCTGCAGAGGAGAAACTCTTGCAGTTTGAGGATGCTTCAGAGGGGGAGAGGAAGGAGTACATTGAAAGACAAGATGCTCTGGAGAATATTGTCAAGATGCTTGAGCTCAAGAACAAGAACTCTATGGAGCACACCAGTAGATTGGAGGAGAGAGAGGGTGAACTTAAAAAGGAGTATAATAAATTGCATGAGAGATACACTGACTTATTCAAAACTCATATGGATCATATGGAGAGGACTAAGTTACTTTTGTCTGGTGTTCAATTGGCCAACGAGCGGTCAGATAGTGGTCGTATCACTAGCAACAGATTGAATATGGGCAGGAGTTCTGGCCCTGTGTCCTTTGGGTTTGCTTCACTAGAAAATGCAGAGGGTGTCGATAGTGTGCCAACATCACCCATCAGTAGCAGCCATTCATCACCTAGGTATAGTAGCTTGATTAATGAATCATATATTTATAACATGTACCGTTAACAGTTTGCACAGTGAAATGGATAATGTTAGGGATGCCATTCGCACAGTGGAGAAAGGTTTATCCACTGATACAATTAATCATGAAAACAAGAGTGTCATAACATCACCAATTAGTCCCCAAATGCCACAGCAGGTAACAAACAACAACATGAGTGGTGGTAGAGTGCACACCAAGAAAGAGGAGAGAAGTGGTAATAATCTGTATCAGGAGCTGAGCTTTCAAGTAATTATTGTTGGTGAACTTTTATTGAGCAATTTTTAAAAATTATGCATTCGCAGGATGCCGACGCTTTGGCTGATATGGATGATGGTGCTGATATCACTGGTATGTTGAATATGAAGCATACAAGTTTTGTAGACTATTATATTTTAATATTTGAAGGTGTTTGGGTCCATCCTGGGGAGTATGCATCCTCTGGTAAGTACCTTAAGTAAATGCTATATTTGTGTATTGGACAAACGCATGGACTGAAATTGTTGTGTGAATAATTTTACAAGAAGCTCTTTTTTATGTTTTTTTTTTAATAACTTGCACGTACTTCATTCCAACCGACTAGAATTATATTCGCGCATTGAATTAATTAAGCAATCAAGATATTCATTTGACTAATTAAATAAACACGTGAACGCTCAACCAAGCTAATGTAGCTTGTTCTCTATAATTGATTCAACGCGTGGGAATCTATTAAAGCAATGAACGTAACTACTAGTATTGTAAACAACTTCTCATACTTGGACTTGTAAACTCATTCAATATATTCAATAATATAAGAATATGTTAACAAGCAATCGAATAATGTCACATGTTAAGTTTTATTGATTTATGAGATGTGAATTATGCTATCAATATTTAAAAATTCTTCAAAAAATCCAAGAATGTACGTATTCTTAACATGTATTCAATGTATAATATGTTGAAAAGATCTGATTTGAACTTTGTCTCTATATGAGTAACATGAATTCATTACAAAAGTACTTCTTATAAAATCATTCTATCAATCTTCAAATTGGCTGAGCCTAAGTAGTATTTGCATAACTAGTGTTTGCTATTATTATTATATCGTTTGTTTCACTCCTACATGCGACTCACCTTCACTCCACAAATACAAAGTAAACGATAACTTTTATGGTAAGTTCCCAAACATTTACTTTTTAAATTAATATTTAATAAAACATCAAACGTTCACCCAAAAAATAGCGATGCATTAACAATCCATGTACATTAACGTCTGCCAAAAGCTTTCATACTAAAAAAGAAAATACTAAACCCAAAATGCGAAATATTCGATATTTTCGACTAATTAATTTTTTCGTATTTAGGAATGGGCAAGGAAGTCGAAAATCTCATCATGGAAAACAACGAACTGCTGGCAACAAAGTGAGTTTTCGGCAAAGGGTTTGTAAAATAATTTGTTTATATCGTTTTTTCTTCGTCCAGGAACGCACTGAACGTGGTTAAAGACGATCTCATCGTCCAAGTGGACGCGCTTTCTGGGGAAATGGAAATGCTGCGCGAGGAAATTCTATCTCTGAACGTGTCCAGGACGAGGCTCAAGGAGAGGGTAGCCGAGCTGGAGGATGAGATGAAAAAGCTGAAGAAGGCGCACGAATCGAAGCCGGATTCGGGTGAGGAGGAATCGGAAGTTCCGATGGCTCAGCGGAAACGGTTCACGCGCGTCGAGATGGCGCGTGTTTTGATGGAGAGAAATCAATACAAGGTAAGTCAACAACAACATAAGGGTAGTTTTTAATAGACACATTTGTTGTCAAAGGAACATTTCAAAGGAATAGCAACATAAAATATTATTTTGCGTTTAAATGATTTTTTAATTTTTTTTAATGGTTTTAAAATTTGAATGTTTCTATTGTGTAGGAGAGATTCATGGAACTGCAGGAAGCCGTCCGCTGGTCGGAATTGGTACGTGCGACAAAGGGTAACCCAGATTTGGGCAAGGAGAACAAGCATAGTATCTGGAAGTTCTTCAGCAACCTGTTCACTGGGTCAGATAGACCCAACCAATCCATGATGCAACCTCACCTGCGCTACAAGGCGTCCACGAACCAGGTGATGCCCGGCGTTAGAGCATTGCCACGCAGCGGGCAGGATTTTCACGACACCGAAATCGGTACGGAATTATAAAATTATTACTTACTTCTCCTCAACATTATCTCGATGCCGCATCGTTATAATTAATTTACTCTGTGATATTGTACATATTAAGTTTATTACGATTAGTCTATCTTTCAATTAACATTAGTCTCTAGTACTGTTTTCTTGTACATAGATATATATATATTAAAATGCGAGTGTGCAGTGGATGTCTGCGGGCGAGGAATGCCTTCATCCTCGCAGACGTCCATCGCAGCACGTCGAGAGTGCCTTACTTAGTATAATTTGTTTCGCTTGTAAGTATTTCTCTTGGTTGTGATTATGATTTTGTTACCATGCGACACTAGTCTTCGTAATTTATGTGTTAGGCTTAAGTGTAGATGATCGCGTTTGAATCGGATTGTTTTTCATTATTATAGTGGGATTGATTCTCTTCAACTAACTGTGTTATCTTGTGTGCTCGTGCAGTTGGGTTGATTTTATTAATAAATTTTTTGATGATGATTTAGGCGATAGGAGAGCCGCCGAGAACAACAAATTGAGCAAATGATTGTTTCTGTTAGTTCTTGTCTTTTTGGAACACGAAGAATATTTCGTTTTTATTTATTTTCCCTTTTTATTTTTCTTGTTAAGTTTCAATATATTTTATTGAGTTTCAATAGTGTTTTATTTACTTGTCGTTGCATGAACACTTTCATTTACTCTTACAATACAATCCGCTGGGCGTAGGGGGTGGGTTTTTTGTTGTTGTTGTAACTTTGTAGGCGATCCGTTGGCTGTTGGTTGTAACTTGATTTTGACGTGATTCTGTATTTGCCAGCCACGAAGAGGGCGGGCGAAAGGAGGGAGCAGTATAGACACGTGCGGGCCCACGTGAGGAAGGAGGACGGTCGTCTCCAGGCTTATGGGTGGAGCCTGCCGGAGAAGGTGGCGCCTCCTCCGAGGAATCCGTTGAGCTCCAGCGGCGGAGTTCCGGTCCCTGTGCCTGTCTACTGTCGCCCTCTAGTCGAAACATCCTCGGGCATGAAAATCTGGTGTGCAGCTGGCGTCAACCTCATGGGAGGATACACCAAAGACGGAGGATTGAAGGTAATACACCTATTTTACATGTACTTCATACAGAAATAATTAATTTTAAAATACAAATATATTGACTTTTCTCGGTGACCGGTTGACTAAGAACAGCGAAAAACAAATCATGTGATTTATGGTTGATCATCTTTATTTATATAGAAAACATGTAGTAATTACTTTTTTTAATTGGACGATTGCATTGCGAGAAACAATAGGAGGATGTTTTGAAAATAATTTTAAAGGTGTAACAGCATACATCTTTTGACTTCTATTCAAAAGTGTGTGTATATTTGTACTAATTGGACTTTTCCATTTACATTGCAAATAATGCATACAACTGCTTTATTATGTATAGTGGAACCTCGCTTAGCGAGCATAATCCGTTCCAGAATATCCGGATAATTACTCATATGGTGAAACAATTTTTACTATAAAAACTAATACAAAATTCTATAATAAACATTGTTAAGGTGATTCACACTTCATCTTTTCTTCTATTTCGGAATGAACCAACCTGGAATACGTATTCGATTTCGAAGAAACAAATAATTACTATATTATTTGAAACACATTCCTTTAAACTAGAAAGTAGTCTAAAGTATCGTTAAATATTTTTTGTGGCATAGCCACTGTCTTATTAGGGTGATGTTTATTGATGTAAGATGCGACTGTTTTTGTCTTATTCTCTATAACTTAAGTGTGTAAGACATAATGCAACTCCATAAGTACTTCAGTGATCCATATCATATTAATTCACCTCTTACCCCATAATTGAAAATCGTTAAGCGGGTCATTTTTGTTACAATTTCTTCACGTTAAGCGAGGTTCCACTGTATATTTATTGCTTTCAAAAATATTATTTTATGTTATTAATATGAATTAATTCATCATTATTATCAATAAGAAACTTTGTAAAACAGTAAACAAAGTGATTAATATGTGTAATAAATATGGTATATGTGAACATTGGAAATATCAACATTAGCTTTTGTGTTACTTTAGTAGTTGAATTTTGATGTTAATGATTATGTTGTAGGTTGGTGGAAGCGTGTTCTATTCGGATGATTCAATCGAACGTGGTGCAACATTAACCGAATTGGATTCGCTGGACAAGGAGATAAACAGTTTTAAAGAAGGGGCAATGTTGGAGACAAAATTATCTTCCTTGGTATGGATCTGCACGTCGACTCAGGCAGCTAGCATCGTGACCGTCCTGGACGCCAACAATCCGGCCGAAGTGTTGAACAGCTTCGGGGTGTGCACCAATCATCTGCTGTGCATCGCAAGTGTCCCAGGCGCGAGTGTCAGTGATTACGGCAACACCAATTACATACCGAGTGACAGTGTGCCGGAGGCGAACGCAAACAGTGCTGGTGCAGATGCTGGCGACGATGCCCAAGAGGAGAACGATCTTCTGGGTCGGATCGTCTTCGTAGACAATAATCCGACTGTGAAGAACCGCAGGGATCAGGTGGCGGAGAACACGCAGGTGGAGGAAGAGGATGAGAAGCAGACGAAGGTGGAAGAGGAAGATGAAGAAGCTGGAGATGGTAACGACACTACCACCTCCAGCGGGGATGAACCGAACGTGCGCCTCGAAGTCATGTCCAGCGTTCTGGCCACGATGTGGCTGGGCGCGCAAAACGGGGAGCTCTTCGTGCATTCCGCTGTGGCGAACTGGAACCAATGTTTGCATTTCGTGAAACTTCCGGACGCCGTACTGAGCATTGTGTAAATAGGACGTGCGTATTGCCTGGAATAGGTTGTAATGCAATGATTGTTTTCAGGCATATTAACGGAAGGGTTGTGGTCGCATTGGCGAATGGAACAATGGCTGTGTTCAGTCGCGACGAGACTGGCGACTGGGATTTAGGAAAATACAATGTAGTACATTTGGGTTTACCCAAGCATTCGCTGCGATGCCTCGCAGTCGTCGGGGATAAGGTATGGTGTAGCTACAGGAACAAGGTGTGCATCCTCGAACCTATGACGCTCAAAATAGTGCACACCCTGATCGCTCATCCCAGGAAGGAGAGCCAGGTGCGGCAACTGGCGTGGCTCGGGGACGGCGTTTGGCTCTCGGTTCGACTCGACTCAACCCTGAGACTTTACCACGCACAGACCTACGAACATCTTCAGGACGTGGATATCGAACCTTACGTCAGCAAAATGCTAGGTCAGTTCACTATACTTGTCACTTCAACCATAAATTTAAACTTTTATTAACGCCTACATTGAAACGTGGTATTTCTATCAGGCTAAACATGAGTAACATGTTGTCAGGCTCATCGATTGTCTTTTATTTGATAGCTGCAGTCACTAAAATATAAAATTTCGTTGATCTTCCAGGTACCGGTAAACTCGGTTTCTCCCTAGTCAGGATTTCGGCGTTGCTGATTTCATCAAACAGGCTGTGGATCGGCACCAGTAACGGTGTCATCATTTCTGTGCCCCTCAGCGAGAGCGGTATGCACAGCGGCGGCGTCATAGTGTCTCGTGGTTCCGGTCTACCCGGAGGTGGCGTTCGTCTGAACACCATTTCAGGCAACATACCGTTCTGCAACGTCGCCCACGCTCAGCTCAGCTTCCACGGTCATCGGGATAGCGTGAAGTACTTCGTCGCTGTGCCAGGAAACGGAGGTACGTCCTAATCTCAACTAAAACTTCCATAATAAACCATTCCACTTCTAGGTATGAGCGCAGCTTCAACGCCTTCCGAAGCTCATTCGGCTGCGGTCACGCCCATAGGAGGGCCTAAAAGATTACCACCTGCTGCGATGCTGGTCATGTCCGGAGGCGAGGGTTACATTGACTTCCGCATCGGTAAGTTTCGCTTCTCTATAGTTTACATAAATTTTGATACTTGCCAAGCAATATTTGATCATTTGCTTGTCAATTATAGCGTAACTAACGCAGCTTATCTAGCAAATGTCTGCGATTCCCGTAGCTTTGCATAAATACTCTTAATATAAATTATAGGTAAGTATCGCTTAATACACTTAAAACGCATGTGGGATAACTGGGAATATCAAAGCAGAGTACATGATAAAAAAAGAAAAGATAATTTATTATGATGGTGCGAGTTGTAGGTATGGGTCACTTTAACTTCTTCCTCTTCTACACAATTTTCTGTTTACTTTATATTTTCTTCTTGTAACATACTTAAATCAATTTCCTTTTTGAGACTAATTCACTTCAGTTTATTATAAACTTTACGATTTATTGTTTGGTTTTTCGAACAAAAAAACAAATGAAATTTGCAGAAGACGATGAACCGAGTGACGCAGCCTCGCATCTGCTTATTTGGCAACTATTAAACGATATTCCTGGGGATCCTTTCGGGTAGGTTTTTGCAGTTATTATTATTTTTTCATTATTTATACCGCACATCCACAATACTAACTTATATAGATTATTAAAATTTATATAAGTTTCAGACACGATCATGTGAAAGTGAACGCTATTCTTTAATTTGAGATGGATGTGATATTATCCCTTACAAATCAATTTTGCGTGTGATTATGAGTGAATTTTCTGTTGTTTAGGTGATAGTGAAATGGAGGAGAGCGTCACCGGAGAGTCTGCCGAGAACCTAGATAAAAACCCAGGGGTTGAGGCGATGGGGGCGAAGAGTCACCTGATCGTTTGGCAAGTGGCTCACGGTTAAAGCTTTAAAACTTTCTTCTTGCATCACACTCACCGGAGACAAATCAACACACGTGCTAACCCTTCATTTCTAACCGCTTTCCAATCATTCGGAATGTTTATTTATAATATAATGTATTTGAAGAAGAAACAATTCACGAATCAAACTAAACATGTATGGTATATTATGATAGGCAACCAAATGTAACCGTCTAGTGGGAGTTGCCGCTGATCGTTAAGCTCCGCCCACTTCTCGTTCGCTTTCTTAACAAACAAGCCAAAGATCCAAGAGACACACAGTATTTTCGATCTATTCGCGTGTTACCAGATCCGTACTTGTAATTTGTTTATACAACATGTGGGAAAGCCATTAATCTTCATAGGTTTGCATTCGATTAGATTAATAATTGTTTTCAAACAGAGTATGTAATACGCCTAATGAGCTTATAAGGAGAAAAAAACAATTACTCGAAGCTCAAGTAATTGATTTTAATATCCAAACTTTTCTTTGATGCTTTCCATTTACATCTAGCTTTATTTGGGGGTGCATTTTTCAAATTTTTCGTTAACGAATTTCAAATTTCTAAGCACCCCCAGGTCTATTTGATTAAAATTATTTATAAAAAGAAACTACTAAATCTATTTCAAAAGAAATTGCAAACATTGAATACACCAATAAATTGAATTATAAGTATATATAAATATATATTTGTAGCTTTAATTTTATATATGAAGATAATGAGAAAAAAACAAAACAATGAGATTGTTGTAAAACGAGATATAGTAATTTTTAAAAGTATAGTGTAAATTATTATTTATTTGTAATCTGTATATTTGTAACATTATGATTTTCAGTCTTCATGTGCAATTTTAATTAATCATCATCATTGTCCATAAGTTGTTATTCTTTCATGAATTAAATAATAATAATTAAAGAAAATAATAATAATAAAAAAACACAATTATCATTAATATTATCTTCTTCAATGAATCCATCCTGCAACCTCAAAGAACTGTAAACAGTGTGCATCGTCTTTGGAGAGAAGAAATGTAGTTAAAAATATACTCTTTTTTTTATTACTTATTTCTTTTTTTTTCGTTTTGAAATACAGAAATGTCCAAGTGTATAAAATAATAACCTTAAATATTAGTGCTCCTTCGATGCCATATGCCTCATCAGATTGTTAATGAACTTGTCGATCCGCCTTACGTCCTGTTGGACTTCTGTTTTGTATTGCAGGCACTGAAATTGCAGTTTATTGTAGTGATGATAGTTTCGGTAGTTGGATGATACTAACCACAACATCGTCGGTCATTTTTAATACTAGCTGATTTTTGGAGTGAACATATTTCATGGTGTACCTGGCCTTTGAGGGTTCCTGCAGGTACAGCTTCTCGGCGGCCTTTTCGAAGTCCTCCCAACTTTTCATAAAAGTCATTCTCGTTTGTGATTATTTTGCTACGTGCGTACTACAACTATGAACACTATGCAGATTACTATATTAAGTTATTTCAATAACCTATACACTGCACCATTGAGGTTGTGTCAGATTGACAGTATTTTGACACGACTGAAGACATGGTTCGTCGGCAGCGACACCAGGTGATACAAATTAGCGTAATCATCGTCATGAGCAACCATAGTTGCAGCTATGTGCTGTATGGTTGTCTATATTAACACGATATATTTCAGTGTTTCTCAACCGAAAACTTATTGCTAATCTTAAGTACATACATTTTTACATAATCCAATAATGTTTTAAGTTTTAGAAGGTGATCTTTCATCTTCTCTGAGTAAGAATAAGTAAATAGAGCATGCATGAAAATTATAGAATAATATAAGCAAAACAGAATAATCTAAAAGACTACACCAAGGGTAACAATGACCGCTTGGCGCTCCAATTTTGATACCAAGTATTTACCAAAATAACAATCTCAATATATACTTTACAATTAAATTTTTCCCCATATATAAGCCAGGTTCTACATGACAGTGGTCCTCAACCACCTGTCTGCGGACCTTCTTCACGATTTTCTTTGAAACTATAATAGAGTTGAGGTGAAAAATACTTATGAAACTTGGATATGTAACGCATTTTAATTTATTGTTATGTCTTGAGCTATTTGGCTGTAATTCGCTGTCAAAGTTGAAGAAATTAAAAATTAACTACCCAAAATGTAGTGTCTGCACATTTTAGTAATTTTCTTAGAGATTAAAAGAGATAGTGTTAATCTGGAAGATGCTTATGAAACTAGGATAGTTAGGAAATGTAACGTATATTAATTTATTACTGAGACTTTAGTGGTTTGGTTGTAATTCGCTGGCAAAGTTGAAGAAATAAAAAATTAACAGCCGAAAAGTAGTGTCTTTACATTTTAACGATTTTCTCAGAGAATATAATAGAGTTGATCTGGAAGATGCTTATGAAACTTGGTTAGTTGGGGAATGTGACGCATATTAATTTTACACTATAACAGTTAGTAAATCACTATAATTGGATGTTTAAACAAATACTAATATATATATATAATAATTAAACTTATTTGGATCAGTATAATCTCTGTAAGAAAGAAGTCCAATAATCCTACATCCAAATGTGAATGAGCGGAAATCATATTGCAAACTTTATTTTCAGAAGACTATCCTTTATTAAAGATAAACATGTGGATTTTTGTAAGGCTTACACCGCGATATTTGGTTGCACTTAAACTATAAACTTTTGAAGAATGTTTAACAGACGAGTACATTTAATGTTACCAAATCCGAAGAAGTAACAAAACAGATTTTCAAATAACACTGTGTTTTATTGTTACGTGATTATCTGTAAGTTACGGCTTCTGTAAATGGCAAACTTAAACTTACTATGAAAAAGCGATCCGCCACATTTTCAGATTTTAAACAGGTGCACCCTCGTGAAGGTAAATGTGTACGTACGCTCTTGCATCAATTCAGAGGCTGTGTTTTGCGCTTCAATTGATACCTGGATACCATCTTTGAAGTAAAAATGATATACCTTTAGCACCTGGACATGCGGCCACGTGGAAGCCGTTGCTCCCATTCACAGCAATGAGAACAAACGCATGACCGCACACCCGG
>JAFMTC010000090.1:352241-434548 GCA_018845635.1 Nicrophorus orbicollis | reverse complement strand
ATTAATGTTAATTAATGTTAATTAATATTAACCAATATAACTTGTTGTCTATATTAACTTTCTTTGCTTTCATAATTTGTAAACGGCAAATACAACTACTCCAATTGTATTGATTTCCAAAACTCAGTAGACCTCAGTTAGGTACTCCTGATTTAGGCTATGGTCTTTGAGAAACATTGTTTCCAAAATGTAATGGATTTAAATTAAAAGTGTATAATTTATGTTGTTGTTGAATGTGTGCTAACTAGTCTATAGTTTCTGGTTTTGTTCATTGCAGATTTATGTGCCAATTGTGTTTCTGGCGACTAGTAGCGTTAGGTGATGAGGTCGTGCGTTTTTTCTTATACCAAACACAAAACCAGACCTGTGGCAACAAGACCGAAAAAGGAAATTGCATCAGATATCGGCTGTATTATGTGTGTCTCCGCCGTGCGTACGAATTTCGGGATAGAACGAGAAAGAATGAGAGAGTCGTTGGGTAAGATGAATGAAGAAACCGTAAAGAATAGAAAATGAACATAATGAACAACGTCGTCGTCGGCAAAAGTTTGAAAACATAATAAAGTGCTTTATGTAACAGAAGGCTGAGAGGATAGTTGACTCGACCGGCTGTTGGAGCTAGGTAACAACTGTTACCTCATGCTCGGTCTGGTCTGCTCTGCTCTGATCTTTGTAGCTGTTACTTAACGCACAAGGCAATATATGATTGCGGAGCGTTAATAGATTGTAGACGAATTGCACAACGTCGCGCAGCATAAATATCGATCCCGAATTGCCGTCGACGTTGCCGCTGGATTGTATGTTGCACGAGGAGGTGGTGGAGGAGGAGAGGAGGTTCGCTTTTCCGGCGATGGCAAAGGTGGAAAATCGGCGGAAAATGCAAGGGAATAACATGCAAGCAAGGTTCGGTTGCGATTGCGCGCACACTTTGTCTTTGTCTTTCTTCCTTCATCTCTTCGGTTCCTCGGTCTTTGCGTCTCCGTTGCTCTCGGTGCGTTGACCGTGAACTATAACGGCGTTACGTAACAACTGCATCGAACTGCGCCGGGGCCGCCGCTTGCCACACTGGTTATTGCACTTTTAATTATTGCCCAAGCCCGAGCGAGGAGAACTCAATCTAATCCAGCGCATTTCTGCATTCACGCCCACGCAAATTGCATGCATTCGCTCGTTCCAACGGGTTTCTCTGTGCGTTATGTGTGTGTACGTGTATGTTCTGGTGATTCATTGGCACTGTGAATCATAGAAAAACGACTGAAAACAATATGCATTTCTGTTGCTCCAACTATAACAAAGAAGCAGTTTATTCTGAAAACAAATAGTCGTCTTGTACTCTAATATCTATGAACATACACAGATTGTTGGTTACAACCTCGTAATGAATCGACAATACTTGATAATCATACATTGTAACTTATGTAACATCATTTTTCCAATTACAAGTACGGTTAACTAAGTAAAGTATAATTGGTCATGAATCATTGAAAATCGACTGAAAATAATGAAACTTATAAAGATTATTAGTTATAAATTCATAAAGAATCAACTATACTGGATAATCATACTATATAATTTGTCTGACATCAAATGGTTAACTAAGTAAAGAACAATTAGTTGTGAATCATTGAAAAACGACTGAAAACAATGGATTTAAGTCGTATAAACTTATAAAGATTATTAGTTATAAATTCATAAAGAAACAACAATTCTGGATAATCATACTAAGTAATTTGTATAACATCAAATGGTTAAGTAAGTAAAGTACAATTAGTTGTGAATCATTGAAAAACGACTGAAAACAATGGATTTAAGTAGTATACACTTATAAAGGTTATTAGGTATAAATTCACAAAGAATCAATATTCTGGATAATCATACTATATAATTTGTCTGACATCAAATGGTTAACTAAGTAAAGTACAAATAGTTGTGAATCATTGAAAAACGACTGAAAACAATGGATTTAAGTCGTATAATTCATAAAGAATCAAAAATACTGAATAATCATACTAAGTAATTTGTCTAACATCATATGGTTAACTAAGTAAAGTACAATTAGTTGTTACTCATTGAAAAACGACTGAAAACAATGGACATAAATTCGTATAAACTTATAAAGATTATGAGTTATAAATTCATAAAGAATCAACAATACTGTATAATCATACTAAGTAATTTGTCATCATCATCATATGGTCATGTAAGTAAAGTACAATTAGTTGTGAATCATACCAAATGGATTGAAAACATTTGTATAAATTTATAAACATTATTAGTTTACACTTCATAAAGTATTGACAATACATGATAATCATACCAAATAACTTGTCTAACATCATTTTTATAATAACAAGTACGGTTATCTAAGTAAAGTACAATTAGTTAGCAAAATAAGTAATAACATTTAGCCCATTTGAACATCTCATAATCTTTTGACCCTACAAACATTTTGTATAAATATTTTAAATTCGATTAAATTTGATTTGATGAGGTGAAAGTATATTATGTTTTGCATTAAATCGCAAAAGAAATAATAAATAACATAATTTGCTCAGACTAGAATCTTTTACTGATGTCTTATTCTAACTTTAATCCTCTAACAATATAATTACGATAATTGCATTTGCATTAGTGCAGTAGTTCAATTTACCATGTCGGAAAATGTTTGTATGAAATGTCTACTTTAGAATGGATTACTCCAGTTTCGTTTAACCTATTGCATAAGATGATCACAGTAACAATTATATTTATATTAAGCTACATCAAGAATATACAAATTTGTTTAATAAATGATTGCATATTACCTTTCCGTTTCATTTAGTAATATCAATTGTAAAATATAGCAAATATGATTGTATTTATTATAACAAAAACATGAACATTTAATTGTTAGAAAGTGCTATTGATCGCAGGTCTGTCCACCTATCTTGCTCAATATTAGAAAATACATTATTAATTAATAGTTGTATCTATATTATGTTTGAAATCAAACATAAATGTCATAGAAGTTCCAACTTCTAATGCATCATGAAATTGTAGCTAGTTATTAGCATTCAAAAAACTGTTCACAATAAGTGTCAATTATGTTTCATTCTGTTACTAGTATGGATTCGGTATTACTTTTAATTGAATGATCATCTGAAAAATTATATCAATGAATAGTTGCATCCATATTATATGTAACACCTAACCAAAATGTTATTGACGTTTCAATTTGTAATGCAGGTTAGTCTCACGAACTGTCAATTACGTCTGATTTTATTACATTTGTGAATTTGGTATTACTTTTAATTGAATGATGATCTGGAAAAATATGAATGAATGAATACATCCATATTATATGTGACATCTAACATAAATGTCATTGACGTTTCAACTTGTAATGCAGGTTAGTTACACTAACTGTCAATTATGTCTCAGTTTAATATAAGTGTAGATTTGGTACTACTTTTAATTGAATGATGATCTGAAAAAGAATGAATGAATATATCCATATTATATGTGACATCTAAATGTCAAATGTCATTGACGTTTCAACTTGTAATGCAGGTTAGTTACACTAACTGTCAATTATGTCTCATTTTATTACATGTGTGGATTTGGTATTACTTTTAATTGAATGATGAATGGAAAAAAAGAATGAATACATCCATATTATATTTGACATCTAAATGTCAAATGTCATTGACGTTTCAACTTGTAATGCAGGTTAGTTACACTAACTGTCAATTATGTCTCATTTGATTACATGTGTAGATTTGGTATTACTTTTAATTGAATGATGATTTGGAAAATTCAATGAATGAATAGTTGCATGAATATTAAGTGTGACATCTAACATAAATATCATTGACGTTTCAAGTTGTAATGCAGGTTAGTCTCATTTTATTACTGGTGAGGATTCAACATTACGTTTAATTGAATGACAATTTGGAAAATTCCGTGAAAATTACATCAATATTATATGTGACATGTAACATAAGTGTCATTGACGTTTCAACTTGTAATATAGGTTAGTCTCACTAACTGTCAATTACGTCTCATTTTATTACTGATGTGGATTCCGTATTACTTTTAATTGAAAATATGCCATTTTTATAAAATATTGAACAAAAACTAAACAATTATTATTATTTAGCTGCGTTTGTAAAGCTTATATAAATTCCTGCAGTTAGACTTTAGGTACGCTTTTTTTGTGTGTGCATTCAGAACGAGCGAACAATTTGAGACGAATTGAATTTGTTAAGCATCTCAATTGGTGACTGCAGCCAACGCAACGCACAATCCGTTGCGCAACAGTGGAATAACTCGGATAACATGTTGTGTCTTTCAATTTATGCGTTGTCCCCGTCCGTCCTGCTCAGACGAATGCACGAAAACACTTGCATAAGTGACATGCAAGTGTGCAGTTTGAAAACGTATTCACTATTATTATTATTATTAATACATTTGTATGCGAATATTTGTATGTATTTGTGCGTGTTATGAGAACAGCGAGATCTTGAATAACGTGACCTTACGTAACGCGAACGCACGACGCGCGCTCATTGCTAACGAATGAGTGTGTATATGTATACAAGAGTGTGCATGTGTGTGTATGTATACACATCTATATGTATTACGTATATATTTATATGTATTTGAACTACACGCGAGTTGAACGGGCTAACTCTGATATAATGTGCACCGCGTTGCCATTTCTGCACGGAAAGTTATCCATAAATCTTCCAAAAAACTAGGACCAAGTTCTTTTTGGAATCACAATAAAGTAATTAACAATTCTAATTTAAGGGTAACTCTTAACCATCACAAGAATTCGAAGCAAAAGGTTTAAATCTAAACATAAAAGCTGACCTTTACCTGTTAGAAGACTAAGGTAGTAAGGCTGAATAAGACCGAAAGGGCGTAATAATAAATAATAATAATAAAATATACAATTGATGTATAAAGAAGTGAAGTAAGAGTTATAGCAAAGACTGCTCTAAATGTATTACTATTCGTTGCTACTCGACATTACACGACCACCTCAATGTCTATATTTAGCTATTCCATTTAGGTAGATTATAAAATGATTCGAAAGAGCAAAAGTTCCCAGTACACTCAAAAACAACAACTGTCACTAATGTATTTATTGAATAACAACAGTACAAATCATTGTATAATAATCATGGTAACAATTTCATTACAAATTCAAT
This sequence comes from Nicrophorus orbicollis, assembly GCA_018845635.1. Classification (NCBI taxonomy): domain Eukaryota; kingdom Metazoa; phylum Arthropoda; class Insecta; order Coleoptera; family Silphidae; genus Nicrophorus; species Nicrophorus orbicollis. Next base: position 429,353 of record JAFMTC010000090.1, on the reverse strand, counting down.
TTAATTAACAACTATTTGCAAACTGTAGGTAGTAAGTTTTGGATAATTAAAATTCCAAAAGATTTATTTATGACGTTTCATGAATTGTTATATTTGTCAGAAGTACCAACTATTATTGGTTGTTATGGAATTACAACAAACGTTTAATGGGTCGTGAAATGACAGTTGCAAATGACAGTCGAAACGTCAAAATATGTATGCTGTAAACAACTTTGTCACTCTGAAGTAATTTAACATCTTGAACATCCACAAATAAAAATATTGTGTCGAGCGGCTAAAAGGTTGAGAAGCGCTGTACTCAATATACAAAGTATTATTTCATTTATTTAAATATATTGATGTTTAATTAAAATTCATCAAAGAAATCATTGTTTTATGTTGTGGAATTTAGGAAAAAGGGATTTAGGGAATTTAGGACTAAGCTCCAAATATCATAACGGAGATCCTCAAAATACCAATCATTGCATAAGTAAAACAACGGAAGCTTATATTCGGAGGACATTGAAAGTCGACTAAAAGTCTACCAAGAAAGAAAGAGTAGAAAGGAAAAAAAGCGTAAACTAGGTGCTAATTCGAATATTATTTAGGATGTCTGCGGCAACGACGCCGAAGAACATTGACAAATATTGATTTCGACATCCGCGGAATGAAGACATTCCGTGATCTTGCGACATCACCGTTTTCCTTTTTACATCTTACATATATGTTTTTTGCTCATTCGCAAAAAGGAATATCGTCTATCGATGTTCTCGCACTTCTTTCGCATGTAGCAATTGAGGCGTTTGGCGAAAGTCGTGTTTCGTTAATTCGATAGCGATTTACACGACTGATGTTACATGTATTTGCATGCGTTTCAGTGCTCTACACGAGCCGTGACGTCAAGATAATAATAATAACACAAAGGTGAAAACATGGTGTAAGATTCCAGTGTGTTCAACTTGCATTTACGGGTTCACATTACTATAAAGATGTGAATGTAGAAGAAGAAAGAATTTAAAAGTTTTGAGAATTTACCTAATGTTCCCGTTTCATTTTTTTTTTCATTCTTTAACATTTTTAATCTATATTTATAAACGGTCCAAAACGATCAAAATCCCGACATTCCAAATCCCGAAAATGATATCCCATGATCTTGATAGTATTAATCGAAAACCATAATCCAGAAAGTATCTAAATCCCGACAATAACAAAATTCCAAAATTTTATTAGATTTCGGTTGTTTAAGCGTAACAAACTGGCTTATTGCTTTAAGAAAAAGAAAGCTTCATAGTAGTTGAGAGCAGGGTTCAGTAGTTAAGCCTACGGAGAGCAGTACGAAAACAGCCCGAAATAGTCCTCGAGCAAAGTTAACAAAGAAGATTTCAAATATTCTTGAAGAATGGATTTGAGAGAAGCTATAAGGATATTGAAAAGCATATCATAAGGCATTACGGTTTTCGGGATTTCAAATGTCAGGATTTCGATACTGTCGGGATTACGGTTTTCGGAATTTCGATACAGTCGGGATTACGGTTGTCGGTATTTCACATGTAGGGATATCGATACTGTCGGGATTATGGTTTTCGGGATTTCAATTTTTTGGATTATGATTTTCGCGTTTTCAATATAGACCAAATATGGGTTAATAACTCGCCCATTTTAATTTCTATTCACACTACTAAACAGTTTATATATCATGGATGAATCATTCTACATGTTACCTGCAGTGTACAAATACAACAATAAATTAATATTTAGAACTTTATTGTTTAGAAACTGTGGTAGCAAATAAGATGTGCAAAGTTTATAGATTTAGTTAAAACATTGGCTTGAGTAAACTTCATTATATCGTTGCATCACATTTAGTGAAACTTATCAATGCAATTTTACCAGAAACGAGCGTTCTAATTAAAGATTAATGTTCAGGCTTACCACATTAACAATTCCTATAATTTATTGTCAAAAAAAAACAAGAGAAAAAATACTTAATACTATACAAATAATTAACTCAATAATTATTTAGTTTAGAAGACTATATAATCACTAGACAACCAATAGTCAATGTACTTCATTTAATTTAGTAGAATGGATTCCTTGAAACCAATTTGTTCCAATTTAAATAGCGCTCCGAAAGTTGCGCAACGCTTGACTCGAATAAGACCGTACATAATAACAAACTTACGAATATAATAGAAGTATACTTGTTGCGAGAAATTAGCACAATCGATTGCAATTTGATTCCTTAATTAAGATTTCTCAATAACTACATATAGTTTTTTTTCTTCAATTCTCTCACGTTACGTTGTCCATTGCTCAACAATTAAAGATGACGCAAGAGAATGAAAGAAGAAACACTAAACGTATTGAAATCAATTAAGTGTAAACCAGTCGCGCTCTCAAACCGAGAGCAATCAATGTCAGATCGAACGTAAATAACTAAAAGTTTGAATGAAAAAACATACACATAATGGTTTTTGCAAATGTCAATGCGATCAAATAGGAACATTTTTCTTTCTAATATTATTATCATCATTATTATTTTACTTCGTTGACGTTGCTTGTTATATAACTTTTCTCGACAAAAATTGATAGTTCGTTCAAGGACACAGCGTCTCCTCCACCACACATCGATACGAGCATTGTTGTTGTTGTTGTTGTTTCTTGGATATTTGTTGATTTATTTTTTACTTTTCATGACAATATTACGAACGGATCGAAAATATCACGCAAACTGCTTCAATTCAATCACTGCTATTTTTAATTCGGTAATCACGAATGGCTAGTATTATGCAACTTTCTGATGGAAATTGAGCGATTCTCGCGGAATATCATCGCAGCTTGTTATTTTTTTCTTCATAAAATTTATGCGAGTGGAATTAATTAAAAATCGCATTATCATTAATGATTATTCCTTTCCAACTGTAGTGACATCAACAATCGATGCTTTTTTTGTTGATTGAGAATCTACCTCAACGGAATGAATAACAATAATTTTAATGTATTATTTGTTCATTACAATTTACAATGATTGAATTATGTTTACAACATTTATTGTTTGATATAAATTTGGATGAGAAGATTGGATTTCAAAGAGATATACAAAGCAATATATGTTGAGTTATTAGTATTATACACCCATACCTCGCTATACGGCTACTCATTATACGGCACTCGTTACCAATATTGCGCAAGCGCAATAATTGATTCATTATACGGCTTTTCGATATGCGGTCAAGTTTCGTGGAACGTATCTAGGCTGTAAAGCGAGGAATGGGACATCCAATTAAGTTTAGAAATAAGTAATACTTACACCTAAATTTGCACTAAATCCTGAAAATTTTTGTAAACATTTCTAAAGATTATACTTTGCAGTATATTTCATTATATTTTTTAGATTAGTTTTGCTTAACCTAACCTATCTCATCTAAACCTGTAAATTTAGACAACTTAAGATGACCTAACCTACAAATAAAAAACTTTTGTTTTGCGTCTTGTATAAATGTTCTACTGTTTAGTACTCGAAAATTCAGTTTACGAACAACCTTTAAAAACGAATCAAGTTCAAAAATTGAGGATTGATGTATCGAGATCCATGAATAATTCGATTCCCGAACTTAATATCAAAAAAAAGCTTTAAATGTCGTACAGTTGTTTTATATATTTTTATGTTGATTATAGTTTTCGTAACATTCAATTTTTGAACAACCTTTATTAACGAATTAAGTTCAAATATTGAAGATTCATGACAATGTTCGAACATAATACCTAAAAAAACTTTCATTTTCGTACAGAAGCTCTATATATTTTATTTATAGGTTTTATTTTTTTTTAAATCAGTTTTTGAACAACCTTTAATCATTAATTATATTCAGAATCTAAGGTTTCTGAATATTTTGATTTAAAATAATAATATAGTGAAGTTGCCTCTTGAATAATTCGGTTTCCGATCAAAATTCGCATTGATTTGCACAAATTTCAGTCAATTGATTTTAGTTTTCAGCAATTCAGTAACCAATTAGTTACAATTATCTCTTCACTTAATAAATTATTAAAATTGTTTGTAATAAGGCAATGAAACTGAATTATTATTATATTAAACACTTATTGAACGCAAATCAAAAATAGCACATTGTAACCTACAAACTTAGCATAAAATGATAATTTAAGATAGCCTTATCTAACCTAAAAATAAATAACAATTGACGTTTGTCAATAAATTGTAATCAATAAACAAAAAGCATAAGCTAACCAAATTTGATGTAATTTCGCTATAACGGCCCTCTTCAATTAAGGCACGTTTTCTATTTACGGCCTAAAAAGTTTCGCTATAACGGCACTTTTTTCCAATGCGATATATCTACATGTTGCCAATCTTGCGCAAGCGCAATAATTGATTCCTTATACGGCTTTTCGCTTTGCGGCCAAGTTTTGTGGAACGTATCTAGGCCGTAAAGCGAGGTATTATTATTAGAAAATAACAAAATATTTTAATTCTAGTGGACTATGTATGTGCATAGTGCAATTGTTTCAGATCGCAATATAATAAAGCAGCGACAACAAATAATTTGCAACCGCGTGATCGCAAATACTGATTAATACTATTGTTTGTATTGTTTGCACGTCAATATGAGTTTGCTTCCGGAGTAGATAAGTCCCATTTTAGATTAAATGCACTTGTAGTGGAAGATAAGTGCAGTCAAACTGAAATAGAATTCTCCACAAACAACAGTGAAAACTTCACTTCAACCCAACATTGATATTTTAGCCTAACCCAAAACTAGAATAATTACAACTTGAAACAATCATAATTACGGCTTCATCATCGAAAGCGAAATTCGAATTTGCAAAACAATCGATCCATAATTTTATATAATTCTTTTTGTGAAACATTGCTCAATAATTATTACATACCTTTTTTTTGTGTACGACTTCGTACGATCCGTTGCAATGAAACGAAATGGAAAGGAAACAATACGCGATTATGTAATAGAGTTACGTGAGGATTGGAGAAGAAAACAAAAAGAATACGAAGGAAAAAAAAAGATATTACATACTGCAGAGTCGAGTTAGTAATGAACTGTGTGCGTGGAGGAATCATTAATTTCAATGTTAATTATGCGCGCTAATGATTGCTATTGAAACTAATTGCTTAGGCGTGAACTAACAGCGTTTAGATTGTAGCAGATCCTGTCACCTGCGTGTTAGCTTATCGGCACCACGTAAATCATCAATTGGAAGAAAGCGAGGAGGAAATGGAAACGTTCATAAATGTAAAAGTGATCAGCTAATAATAGATTTACCATTGACGTAAAACGTCAACTAAAGAGCAGAAATGTAACATTCTCTATCTCCAAAAAAAAACAAACAAACAAAATAAAAATGAGCAATTCTTCATTGTCATGTAACTATTATAAATTATAACTAATTGACATTAACAAATAGGTGGAAACTGCGTTTGGATAATTGCAGCTTTTAGGAAATTGCAATATAATTCAATTATACGTTACTATCATATTTAATTTGCGGTAGCATTAATAATGTGAATGTTACTTTTTTTCAATAAAATAATTTACTGATTAACTGTAAATAGGGAAATTGTTGCGTCATTAAGTTTTTGTTTATTAGTTTGTAATCTTTTGGAAAATCAAGCTGTGGTTTAAATATATTCTCCTCTGTTAATTTGTTAATGTTGATGAACACAATTTATTAATTATCAAATTGATGCTTTTTCGCTCAGAATCTTAGGAAATTAGGTACTGCATTTAAGATTCTTTGTAATCATCTAATCATATCCAGATTGTCTATAACTCTTCACTTTTTGTATGTTTTCTGATAGAATCTTTTTATTATTGTGCAAATTTATTTACATTTCTATACAGATTTATTACTTTATGTGTATGTTGCTCCACTGCAGTCATTTTGGAGTATTCCTAATGACTAGTATTTGGAATAAGCTGCATGTATTTATTTATTATGTGCCAAATAGTACTTACGTAATGTTCTTTTGAACTTCTTGAAATCTTTCTTTCAGAATATTCTCTGGTATACAATTAAATTCCCCGAGCAAGTATACTGCTGTTGGTTCTATTTTTCCCTTCCTAAGTCATTTTTTCTTCTTGTGTAGAATTCATGAGTATCGTTGATTTGCTATAGTTTTTATTGTTATCTGACAAATGTATTGTGATATATTGCAATGGGACTAAATTAATTTAGAATAACATAACTTTTCAAAGAATTACTGCATATTTAAACTTATAATTTTTACTAGTTTCTGCTTTAAATTTAGTTTTTACATCTCAGTTAACGTTTTCTATTATTTGGAATAATGCATATAGTTTTAGCAAAGTGAAAATCGTAAAGATTTAAATGCATCTACTCTGCATGAACATGTTTTAAAATTATATGTGAAACACATTTTTTGTACTTCCAAATAAAGAATTCTTCAAATTCAATTACATAATTGTTCCAGTAAAATCTTAGGTTTGTACATGTATGTATAGTGCAATAACATGTAATTTTTATCGCAGCTACAAGTGCAGGTGTTCACTCCTTATATGGAAATTGATTACGTGATTTACAATCGTAGCTGCGGATGCAGGTGTTCACTCCTTATATGAATTATTATACGACTTTATTATCACAGCTATAAAGTCCAAGTCTTCACTCCTTATATGGACTATTTCATGGCTTAATAATTACAGCTGTAAAGTGCAGGTGTTCACTCCTTATATGGATTATTTAATGGCTTTATAATCGCATCTGTAAAATGCAGGTGTTCACTCCTTATATGGATTATTTAATGGCTTTACAATCGCAATTGTAAAGTGCAGGTGTTCACTCCTTATATGGACTCTTTTATGGCTTAAAAATTGCAGCTGTAAAGTGCAAGTGTTCACTCCTTATATGGATTATTTAATGGCTTTATAATCGCAGTTGTTAAGTGCAGGTGTTCACTCCTTATATGGACTCTTTTATGGCTTAAAAAATGCAGCTGTAAAGTGCAGGTGTTCACTCCTTATATGAATTATGTAATGGCTTAATAATGGCAGCTGTAAATTGCAGGTATTCACTCCTTATATGGATTATTTAATGAAAGAATTTATGCGTTTGATAAACAGTTGGTAAGTGATTCGTAAGAATATTCCTAACTTTAATTCTCTAATATATAATTAAGTTTTGAAGATGATCACATATACTTTATAATGAAAATAGTGCAAAGTTTATAATTTATTTATTACTATTTTGCTCTAAAAATCAGAGAAAAATCTCAATTGAATCCAATTTTCCATTTAATAACAAAATAACTTTAGTTTATAATAAGTTATGTATATAAAGAAAGTCTAAAAGTCGCATTTCTAAAATGAGATATTCAAACTTTAGAAGATTTTAAATATTGCTACTATATATGTGAAATAGTTGAAATTGGAATTGCAATTGGATTGGAGCGAATGAATAAAATGGAAGTGCTTTTGAAAAAAAATCGAACCAAACGAATTCCATTTTGTTCATTTCAGTTCATATTTCTATCGAAAATATTGATACAACAACGCACGTTGAAACAACGCTGTTTGCTCCTTTTTTTCCCACTTTCATTGTAAACTAACTCGGAAAATTTACGCCCAGAAAGCAATTACACATCGAGTTTACAATTTTCTTTCGTTTCGCAATGCACCACAACTTTGAACAATGGCACATTTCGTTCCCCTTCCGAAAAAAAAAAGAAACATGATTGCGATTCACTGCGAACGAACTTTGATCATTGTTTCAAGATGATTTATAAATATCGTTCGAGAAATATTGTTTACTTTTTTTGCCTCTACGTTTCTAAAAGTATCATTCGTGTTTACTTGTTTTTCGAACGGTTCGCGTCCGATGATTAATGCTCAGGTGTAAAGTAATATCAAGTTCAAATCAAAGTTAGCTTATTTTGGCTGTGACGTTACATTTTTTTTCTTCCTTCGTCATTCCGTTGGAAATGCTTAGAATTCATCAATCGTCTCCAAAATAAATAGATGCATGTCCAAATTGTTTGTATACTCAAAAAAATGAGTCCAAATTGCTTGTACACTCAAAAAAATATGTATTTATAATATCTGGTGGTATTTATGTAACTGCAATTCGATTTGATTCATTTGCATGCCTCACGAAATGAGCAGTAAGTTAATAGCTGCGACTAAGTGGAAGCAGTATATCATTATAATGGCCTTTCTCTCGAAACCCTTTCACCGAAGATCTGTTAATTTTGATCATTTATTTAATTCAGAAAAAAATTATTAAATGTATCGAACATCTGCGTGTATACAATTACTTTGTACATTGAATGTAATTAATTTTAAGTGGATTTTTTAAAATATTGTTTTAAATTACTTCTTATCAGAAGACATTCCAAACAGTTTACAAATTGTTCTGTTTATTGAGAAGTTTGAAATATTAAAAATGATAACAGATTAATTGGAAATCAAATATGAAATCAACCTACTTCAAGTATGGAAAAAATGTAATCTTCTTGTTAATTCACTAACAAATGAAGAGTTTTTGGTTAAATTGTTTCTGTTTAAAACATATTATAAATGACTTAAAATCTAACATTATTAAATCTGTTGATATTTTTGTTTTTTTTTTATATAAATTCAGGTTAACAGATGTTTCATAAATAATAAATGTGGGGTGGAGTTTTAGAGCGGAACGACTGAAAAAAAATATCATTAATACGTAATGTCGGAGACGACCTAAAAAGTTGTTCGTTACAGGTGAATCATCCGTTCATTTTCTTATACGCACCTTTTTTTACAAAAACTGTGTCAGTCATTAAAATTGTCATGAAAATACGAAAATAGACGCGCGCAGGCTGCAATTTCGAGCCTTTGTTTCCATTCCAAAAGATATCAACGTTTCATAACTATGGAAATGGAGTGGAACCTTGTTCAAATGTGAATGGTCGTAATGTAGTTATAGGCAGACACATCGGGTTGACAGTTAGGGCAAAACAAGTCATTTAATGTCAGTGACGTTGTGGCGGAAAAGCATCGTTTTCTGTTCACAGACATGTACAACATCGTCCGACTACTCGGCTTCCACGTAAATCTTAATTTAGATGGATCAGGTACATATAAATAACGCTTTCTTCGTTTAAATTTGATACGGTCCAATTATTGCGCAATGCATTTATTTTTGTATTATACGTGGAAAGAACAACGAATCCCATATTAAAACGTATATAGAATAATAATTATTATATATTTAAAAAAAAAATACATTATTTAAGATTATGATTGAAGAACTTGACAGCTAATATAAGTTGGTAGACTTGGTATTATGTTTCATGTCATAATTTGACATGTCGATAATGGAAATTATATGACTTTGTTTGTCTATGGAACACACGTGATTAATTATGAATGGAACCTAAATTTTTGACAAGAACAGAGTATTTACTAGAAATATGTATTGACCAACGTATCAAACATCTGCATAATTTCAATTACACCCATACCTCGCTATACGGCCTCTCTTTATATAATAGATTCCTTATACGGCTTTTCGATTTGCGGCCATGTTTCGTGGAACGTATCAAAGCCGTAAAGCCCCGTTATTTATTGAATCTAATTAATTTTAAGTGTATTTTTTATTTCATTTTATAGTTACATGTTACGTCAACTCTTTTGCTCAGAAGACATTCCAAATGGCTTAAAAATTATTGTATTTAGTGAAATATTAGAATTAGTTTTTGTTTGATACTGCTTGTATCCTAATAGTTGTTTGGTAATCCAGATGTTGTTCAGTAACAAGTTGACTTTTGTTAACAATGTAATACTCAATGTCCTTGTATGACATAATTTGACATATCAATAGTGAAAAACATGTTTAACTATGGAATTTGTGTAAGTGATGATTTTATTGACCAGATTTTCGCTAATATCTGGTAAAACTGTCAATACTATTATTAATATTATGGAATATTCTGGATGAGTTGATTTATGGATGCTGAATAGACGTCAATCGTCCGGACACGTGCATTGATTTTCTGCCAAGTACCTGAACCTGGGTCCACATTGGTTACATATTGATTCGCCTCGCTTCTCAGTAAACTGGGTTCATTCGGGTGATTTGTGTGCAGTCCAAGAGTAAGCATGTTGCGTGTCGAAATTGCAAGTTGTCAGAAACAGACTTGGTAAAGTGCAACTAGCTTTCTCTAACTATTAAGAACTAAGCGTATTTCATAGCATTTACTTATTATAATAATAATAATATTTATTGCAACAATAATTATAAAAAAATATACAATGAAAATGAAGAAAAAGAAAATTCCATTGCTTCATGGTTAATAGGTCTTTCTGCACTTATAATAGTCTTAATACAAGTATATATCCAAGTTTCCAATGTACGTCAATGAATATAATTGTTGTAGTTTTCTATACAAAGATAAAATAATGTTGATTTATTTCGTTTTTAATGTTTTGTTCATTAATCAAGTTGGTCAATGAGTAAAATCAACAAAAAGACTGTTAATATTTAAAATAAAATGAGTATGCTGTGTTGGCATTGCTACCAACTGAAATGAAAGTTTGTTATTTATATCGACGATAGAAACATCCGCTTTCAAGTGCCTGTTTTGTTTGACACTTGTGAATTGTGTCTTCTTATAATGATCTTATAATAAAATTGTGAGTTTTAGCAGAAAGATACTAGTGAATTGATTAAAGTTATGGTGAAGTTTATCAATTGTCATCATTACGACAATCTTACGTAAGAACCTGAGTTCAAATGTGGTTAGGATTCAAAAAATCAAAACAATAGGAACTTACTGAATTACGTAAGTACAGATAGTTTGTGAAGTTACTTGCACTATTATAGAGGTTTTGCTTAATGTTTGGTTATATATAGAATATAATTTATGGTTGTAAATGATATGTGAATAACATTGTTTTTTTTTAAATACAAATGTCATTTTATACTGTCGCTGATTAAACTTCATCACTAATTCATCTTCATGGGGCTGAATTTGAGTCTTACCATTAATAGAAATGCGAATATTTATTATTACTCAAATATCATGCATTGTAATGTTGTAATTCTGGTAGGTCTCATTTTTTTTCAATCCAAAGATTTAACCCCAATTTACTGTCAAAGTGTAAAAACAAATTATCAATTTTGTCGATCATTGTAAATTATCAAAGAGCACTCCAATTAGATACATATTTATAATTATTACAGGAAACTGCAATTTACTTTCACTATTGATATCTTCATTTTGTCCGTTCTCAAGTTTCATCGTCATACATCATTATTCATTTTCGATGAATGATTGTTAATCAAACTAACAAAATCCTCTTCCTTCAGATTTAAATTTCTTTCTTTGGTAAAATGATCAAAGATTTTGAATATCTTCACTTCACTGCTTCAATCTGAGTAGTAAGTACTCTCTTCATCCAATCGGGAGATGATATTATTCCATTGTAGAAATTGCAATTTCACTTCAGACATCAAGCTTTATAAATATTGTACACTTTCCAAAAATGGGTTAACGATTTTCCGATTTGTCTACCAACAGCTGCAACTGTTAAATAATGCAGGTTGTATTCAAAGCAAGAAATATTATTTTTATATTTTCATTATTGCTAATGAAAAAGCAGCCTTCAAAAATGTCTCGAGTCTACAATAAAATAACGTAAGTCGAGGATTTTCTGCGGCGTAAACTAAGGGCTTCAAATTGGCTTATGTAATTATTATCATTTTATTCTTTTTAGATCCCAGACATCTGTTGGGCGTTGCCTGGCGATTCTTAGAATTTGTTGACAAGGTGCAATGGCATTCAGTGTAATCATCATCTGCTGTTGTTATTGTTGATGTTGTCCTGGAACCTTCTGGATGCACCGAGTTTTGGCTGCCGAACAGACGACGATCGATCTTCTGCCAAGTACGGGATATACCTGGACCTGGGTCTACATTGGAGCCGTATCGATTCGCTGCGTTTCCTGGAAAACTGGGTACATCACCTAGGATACCCCACGGTGGTTGTTTCCGTGCAGTCCTGGAGGACGAAGGATGCGGGTTGCTGCGCGTCGCAGTCGCAAGCTGCGCTTCGCATAGTCCAGATCTCGCGCATTTCCGAGCGTTCCGACAGCTTGTAGCGCGCGCGCCAGTCGATATCGCACACGTGCGTGCGCGTTCATCCTGACAGCACAGCTACACAACGTCCTCACGACGACGTCGGCAGAAACCGCGCGATCCTCGTCGCAGCTAGTTACGAGAGAGCGTGTGCGACCGACCACCGCACAACATAGCAGCAGACAGCGGGGACTATTGCATAACCGGGACAGAAGAGAGCCGCCGACGCGTTCAGCGGGACAGTGACATAACGCAGGGTTGAAGAGTCGTGAATTGCAGAAAGGGGAGGACGAGTGATATTTGCATTATCGAGAGTGACAACAGTAAGGACGTCGACGCCGCCGCCACCTGTTATGTAAGGGCGGGAGAGCGGCGACAGCAGCAGAAGGCACATCGTCCGATCAACCCTAGGTCTTTCCCGGGCCTGGCTTGCGCAATCGAGCTCAGTCTCCTCCCTCACGGTGTTCGGGTTTGTGTAATACCATCGACGTGCGATAGTCGGGTATTAGCAGCTGCAGGAGGAGGAACAACAACAACAGCATCAGCAGGACTAGTATTAATACTATGGATGAGTTAATGGTGGTTGGTGGTGCGGCTCGTCGGAGCGTCGGCAGGACGTCGAGGATGCTGAGGAACGCGAGCGCTCAGGAGAAGGCTGTGGTGGCAGCGACGACTGCGGCCCTCTTCGAGGCTGCGGAAGCCGCTGACGCCGTCTACAGCGGGTGCGACCTCTTCAGATGTCCTCTCTGCAGACGGACGCTGTCGACGCCGATGACCGCCGAGTGCGGTCACACTTTCTGCGTCAAGTGTCTGGATGACATGGATATGACGTGCACCATCTGCAACGTCGAGCTGGGCTACCTGAGGGCTGCCAACGTCCTCGTCCAGGACGTCGTCTCCAAGTGGAGGGATTTACACAAAGGTAACGAGCGCATGTAAAAATACCACCAGACACTCTCTGTTTACCAACAAACACACACACACAGTCCGAACACTCAACTCTCCACCAGACCAGACAGACACAAACACTCTAATCGCATTTTTAAAAATAACATTCCTTTCCAAAATATACGCACGTCATTTTTTTCCTCCCGTCTCGGTTTGTTTATATTCACACAAGTTTCATACCCCAAAAGCAAATGCATTGCAGCATTAAGTAAGAAAACAATAATCTGATTACAACCAAGCTATCAACAATATGACTACCTCACTTGCATCTTTATTGACCTAGGTCGTCATATCCTGAATTGGAATCGTTCACCTCTAGCGAAGCAAGATCTTTTCTATACGCAATGCTCATGCTTCCAATTAGAAGATGACGATTCCCTTGACATCACAAGTGTTATGTAACGCAATTTACAAACATGGCCGATGGATGACAGTATTGATCAATGTGTACCAAAAGATGAATTGCAATCAAACATTAAGCTCATTTTTTAAGGAGCAACTCGTAACTTCGCATAATGTAATATTATTTACAAACAAGGACTTAATTACAAGTGTTAAATAATGATTCCAGCGAATGGAATGTTTTCTTAAAAACAAAGTCAAACATCATATTATGTAAGATAATTTAAGAACATGGCGGAAGAACCAAATTTATGAACTGTTCTAATATGGTTTGATGTTCCTTACAGTTTACAATAGACCTTTCCCAAATTCAATAAGATTGTCTTGTGCAAGAATTCTTACGAATCGCAGTTGTTATGTGATGTTGTTTACAAATATAGCTGAAAGAGCTGTTTCAAATTATTACAATTAATGTTTCCAATTGGAAAGGTATGTTTGAAAGCTTATTTTGACATGTTGGAATAAATAAAATGAGATTTATGCCCAACATCCAAGAACTAAAAAAATTAATGATATTATCTAATGTGAAGTGTTTTGACATCACAAATGTTATGTAACGTAATTTAGTAACATGTCCTATGGATTACAGTATTGATTAATGTTTACTGAAACTTGAATTACAAACAATTTGCACCTTAGGACATTTAAAATGATACATTTTTTTAAAAAACAATCAAGTCGTAACTTTTGCACAATGTAATACATTTTTCTCAATCATTGATTTCATTACGACGAATATACAAATGTTGATTAATATTTCCATTTGACAGCTTACAAAAGACTTACGTTCTTTGCCAATTTATATCAAATGACTTAAGTAACGCGTCAAACATCATATTATGTAATACAATTTAGAAACATGCCGGAAGTACCAAATTTCGTAAACCATTCCAATATGGTTTGACAGTTTACAATAAGCATTTCCCAACTTTGCACGAGTCGAATACGATTTTCTTGAGCAAGAATTATGTAATGCCGTTTATAAATATGACTTGCTTCGAATTACTACAATATTCATTAGGATTTCCAATGGGAAAACTACGTTTACTTTGACAAGTTGAAACAAATACAATGAAATTTTCCAGAGTTTAGATTTTTAATAAAAATTGTTGGTATTACGTAACGAAAAACAATTTACAAATTGGGTTAACAATTGCATTTGCTGCTAGATATCGCTATTCAGAAATTAATATAAAATATCATGAAGGCAACTTCATAAATGCAGCCTTCTTGTATTGCCTGTTATATCTCCATTGACCTAGATCGTAAATCCGTCGTTACATATGCATAACAAACGCAACTGCAAAATGAAGTGCAGATGAATCAATGGAAATTAAGTATTGATCACCCGATTTCGTATGTTTTATTCCCACCAGATTCAATGTCAATGCTAAAAGGATTTACTGTATAAATTTATAAGCGAATAAACAATAGTTTTTGTTAATAATAAAGCGATTATTATTACTAAAAAAACCTATGATGTATATGATGTAAATAAGTTTATAGGAGAACATTTTAATGATTAATGATTTGTAACAAGCCTAATTTATAAACGTATAAACATGAATAGTACGTATTTGTATATAGCTGTGTAAAAACAAAGTGATTGCAACTGGAGAGAATGCTATTACTTGCCAGTAAAAGTGATGATAATGATCGCAAATTGAACAAAGAAAATATAAATTAACCAATCATCATTCGATTGATCCGCTTAATATGATAGCAACATAATGAGCTCTTGATGAGCAATAGCTGAATTATATAATTGGCTCCTGTTCAATTGCGAAATTAATTAGAATTAGAGCTGATTCAATGCTTGATCTCATTGCGTTAAGCACGTATCCTTGACATTGGTGATGAATTGTTCATCAAGCGAAACAATCATTAACGTTTATAATATGTAATTTATGTAAACTGTTGATTAACCAATAGATGTTGGTTTTAAAGTGTAATGTTAATTAGCCAGTTTACAAAGAAACAATATGATTCACCGCTTAAAGTACAAATCAGTAGAAGAAAGAACAACAAAAAAAAACACAACTCAAATTTCGTGAGGTTTACTCTGTAATTATTTCGGGCAGAAACATTTCGGTGTACGTCCCTTCTTCTGCATTGTTAAATATGATTGCTGACGTTGCGCAACGCCGAAGGAAACGATTGCTTTACTCGTAACCGTTACGTAACTTGTGGGTCTAGCACGGATGTCATGTTTCCCCGAAATATGAATGAACGCATTCGTGATTTTGGCTCCTCTCCAAATTGGTCCACCCTTCCGAAAAAATGATTTAATATTGAGATGTTTTTAATTGGATTTTATGTGATTTCTGCTAAATTCTTGAATGGATTCGAGAAAGTAATAGCACGGACAATGATGTAAATGGTTACGTAACTATTTTTAATTTGGATTTAATGTTAAGAATTGTTGATGATTTTAATTAAATCTTAAGAAACTATGTGGTTTCTGTTCTAGTTTTGAAGTGTGTAAATGATTTCGAGGAAGAAATAATGATTACATAAACATTTCGTTTCATAATTTTGATTGAAAAATGTGACTTGTTGCTGATTTCAAATACATTTTAAGGAAAATGATTTGTGTAAAAGTATTTAACAAAGAGCAATTGAAATCTTCAACTCGGACGAGGATTACGTGAACGTTACGTTCGTTTTCCGTTACTTATTCATCGTAATTTTGATTGGGATATTCCAGGAAACGTGCCGTAAGATAAGTAGAATAATGAGAGTTTGCTTGGATCACGAGATAAGAGGGGAAATGCAGTAAAGTAAACAAACGGCGCTAGACTGGCTGACATTGGAATGTTGCAATGTGTGCAGGAAAACGAAGATCGATCGATAATCTTTCCCAGATAACGGATTTCAATAATGGCAAATCCGATTTAATTACGAGCTTGGCAACCAAATTTCGATGACGCGCTTTTCCACCAAAAAATCAACTCTTATCAAATCACGTTTTTCCAATCGGGAAAAAATATACAAATTTTATATCCTATTACAGTCATTGCGTTTCATTTTCGCATTGTTTATATTTAACAAATTAGCTTTTTTATTAGAAACTATATGAGTTTATGGATTTACGAGATTAATGATTTAGTAGATTCAGACAGTATTATAATGATGAATTGATTAATGATTAATTTAATTTCGAGCTTGGTAACTAATTTCAATGATGTTCGCTACAAAAATCAACACTTATCAATTAAGTTTTTCTAATTATCATAAAATATACACATTTTTTAGTCTATTGTGTTACATGTAGTTCTATCGCTTTTTCATTTTCAAATTCTTTATTATACTTTTTGCAATTATTTATTGTTATCAGCATAAATACTTTATCAATTGAAGAGATTAATGATTTATCAAATTAAGTGAACATTATGTTAATTGAATTATGAGCTTGTTAATTAATTTCAATGACGTTTCTTCTAAAAATTCTCAAATTTATTCAATTTGGAAAGAATATACACACTTTATACTCTTGTATACTTTTAGTGTACATAACACTTGATTCCAGTGCAGTTGCTTTTTATTTTCTTATTGTTTATTTACAAATTATTCATTATTATCGTCAAAATTAGTTTTTGAATTGATGACAGTAATGATTTAACAAATTAAGACAAAATTATGTTAATTTAATTATGAAATTAGTATCTAATTTCAATTTCATTCAAAATCATTTCTTCTCAATTACGTTTTTCTAATCTGGAAGAAAATATACACGTTTTGTATTCAATTACAGTACACATCATTTCTTTTACTTGTTTTTCGTATTCTTTGTTACATTTTTGGCGACAAATTATTCAATGTTAGCATTTAAATTAGTTTTTGAATTGAAGAAATTACGGACTTAACAAATTAAGACAACATTATGTTAATTTGATTATGAACTATTTTAATTTCCTTTAAAAATCAGATTTTCTCAATTACGTTTTTCTAATCTGGAAGAAAATATACACACTTTGAATTCAATCATATTACACCTCATTTCTTTTAGTTGTTTTTCATTTTTTGTAGTCTTTAATACATTTTGGCAACAAATTATTCATTATAAGCAACAACATTAGTTTTTCAATGGATGACAGTAATGATTTAACAAATGAAGATAAAATTATGTTAATTTAATTATGAAATTAGTATCTAACAACATTATGTTAATTTAATTATAAACTTGGTAACTAATTTGCTTTAAAACTCAGATCTTCTCAATTACGTTTTTCTAATCTGGAAGAAAATATACACTTTTCGTATTCAATTGCAGTACACATCATTTCTTTTAGCTGTTTTTCCTTTTCATTTTCGTATTCTTTATT
Organism: Nicrophorus orbicollis; assembly: GCA_018845635.1. NCBI lineage: Eukaryota > Metazoa > Arthropoda > Insecta > Coleoptera > Silphidae > Nicrophorus > Nicrophorus orbicollis. Next base: position 411,591 of record JAFMTC010000090.1, on the reverse strand, counting down.
AGTTTTTTTTTGGCAACTAATTATTCATTATTAGCATCAAAATTAGTTTTTCAATTGATGAAAGTAATGATGTAACAAATTAAGACAATATTATGTTAATTTGATTATGAACTAATTCAATTTTCTTTAAAAATCAGATCTTCTCAATTACGTATTTCTAATCTGGAAGAAAATATACATACTTTGTATTCAATTCCAATACACCTCATTTCTTTTAGTTGATTTTCCTTTTTTGTCTTTAATACTTTTTGGCAACAAATTATTCATTATTAGCATCAACATTAGTTTTTGAATCGATGAGATTATTGATTTAACAAATTAAGGCAACGTTATATTCATTTAATTACGAGCTTGTTAACTAATTACAATGACGTGCATTTTCTTCAAAATACAGCTCAAATCAATCACGTTTTTCCAATAGGTAAAAATGTATACAAACATTATACTTTATTACAAAACACCTAATTTTGATTAGAATCCCATTTTGTTTATTCATTTTTAGGCAACAAATTGTAATTAGTTTTTTTGGTTCGACTTAACCTAATGATTTAACAGATTAAGACAACATTAAACTACTTTAATTATGAGCTCGTTAACTAATTGAAATTGAAATGACGTGCGTTTCCTTTAAAAATAAGCTTTTATCGATCACGTTTCTTCCAATCCGGAAAAAAATATATACAAACTTTAAACTCAATTACATTACACCTCTATGCTAAATCGTGCATGAATAATGCAGGAGTAGGGTAATAAATCAAAGTCGCCACGTGAGTTACAGCTTCGTGTAACTAGTTTTTTTTTGTTGTTGCTGTCGTTGCTATTACATAAGTATTTCGATCTCCTGCTCGATCCTACGCACGTGTGTAGTTTTAATGAATTAGATAACAGTAACTCACTGTTCATTGTGTGTTCATTGTTGTTTGGCTTTCGATGGTAGGAGTAAGCTCCGCAATAAAATGCAGATTGCACGGAAAGCGGTCTGTTGCGATGCAGATAAATGCAGCACGTTGATGCGTCACAAGTACAGCCTAACAGCGTACGAGAACAGTCTTAAGATGGTAGGAATGGTGGCATGCGTCAACGAAAGGAGCATGGACCAGAAGACTGATACCAAATGTGGCTAAATGGGTAGGGAGATGTCATGGTGAAGTAACCTTGTGCCCTGTCCGGAGACGGTTGCTTTAGGAAGTATCTCTACTTCATAACGAAGCAGAGCGCCCCAAAGTGTTGGTATTGCGAGGAGGACGACGACCCAGAGCAAAACATCTTTATATGCCATAGGTGGGCGGCTCTGAAGCACGAGGCTGAGGCAAAGCTAGGAGAGACGCTGGAACCAGAGAACCTGGTCAACAACTTGCTCAGAAGCGAAGACAGCTGGAACATCATAGCTGGGTACATCACAGACGTTATGAGCAGAAAGGAGCAAGATGAAAGAAAGGCACAGCTCGAAGAACAGAGTGCAGAGATGACTAGCTAGATGACTACTAAAGAGACTTGCACGAATACAAACAGCATGGTCAGAAAGACAATGGATAACTCTGCTTGTTTGAGGGGGGAGTGGTTTTAGTGCGTAGAAATCGCACAGTACCACGGTTCCTGCTCCAGCCCTGCTCCCTTTTGAAGGTTTCCACTCCTCCGAAAAAAAATAGTACACCCAGCCTCTCGATAGGAGTTTCCGCAGAGGAATGTCTCTTTACCAAATTCATTGATAACTCTCTTACGTGCGTCACATCTGGTCCTTACGTAATACCGGTTTTTTCTTTTCCTTGGTGCAGGTCTGCATCCGCCGGTGTCGAAGGGTTTTCGTTCGCCGCGCGATTTGGGTCAATTGAAGGAGCGCTGCTCTGTGCAGGCGTTGAAATATCCGCAACGCTCTTTCGGTCTATTAATTTCACCCGCAATATGTTAATGTTACATCATTGTTGTCTCATAACAGCCACGACGAACGAACGCAATCCCCGTTCGTTTTTTTGTTGTTGTTATTATTTCTACGTCTTTTTTGCCTTTCCTTCCTTCCTTTCTCTCCTTCGGAACGCCGCGCGAAGCGAAATTTAGATTTAATTGGGTTCGACATTTTCAAAAGGAAATTCGACTTCAAAGATTGAAATATGTATAAAGAAAACATAAGTTCTTCTTGCAAAGAAATGCATACAAATTGAAGAATTATAGAAAACGTAGCGCTTTTTCAACTGCACTTGCAAAGAAATGCTTCATTAGTACATTTTTTTTTAAATATTGATTTAAGATTTGATGTTTAATAATAACAATCTTTATTGGCCGCTAAAGGGCGTCCTTAGAGTCAATTAAATACATAATTTTACAATTAGGTCATTTTTATATAATTATATACAAAAGGATATGCTTTTAGTATGATATTATATACAATATTTTATAAATTCAATTAAGTTATTATCCTGTAACAATGTAATCATACTTACATTTATTCATATTATGCAGGAAAGCGGATAATCTCGATAATATTCGTGAAAAAACGGATTTCAATAGCGACAAATCCGATTTAATTAACAACTGGGTGACTAATTTCAATGTTGCTTTCCTTTCAACATCTGCTATTTTCATAATTATTTTTCATATTATAATGGAGATGAATTAGATTCTTTGTTTGTGTCTTCTTTCCTTCAATGAATGCAGCGTAAAGCGAAATTTCCAATTAATTAGGTTCAAAATGTTAATCAGGAATTTCTATTGCAAAAATTAAAAATTAAACGAAGTAAATGTGGCACATTTAAAACTTTTCATACAAATGGAACAATCATTTAGGAATATAATGTAAATAAAATGTAAAAAGAAGCAATTTGATTGCTTCAAAGGTGATTATATTAATTTCTAATTAATTGGATTCGAAATTTGCATTAGGATTTTTAACTTTAAACTGACTGAGAAAAGCAAAAACTGCTTACAAAGAAATATATAAATGGAGCAATCATTCTTGAATATAGATTATATAATTGGAACTTAATATTCTCTTTCAAATTCAATTAAGTTTTCATTTGAAATATAATAATGAAATAATCAAACAAAAGTATTCTCTTATAAATTATATTCGAAATTTTCAATAGGAATTTTAACTTTAAAGACTTTAAAAAGTAAAAACTTCTTACTAAGAAATATATAAATGGAGCAATCATTTTTGAATGGATTGGATCTTAATTAAAGACTGTTTCGTATTCTCACAAATAATTCACAAATTCAATGAAGTTTTCATTTGAAATTGTAATTACATTGCTTCTAAACTGATTTAATTTCTGTAGGCAGACTTGTATTTATTCCTTTTATGCAGAAAAGTGAAGATCTTCTTAGATAAATTAATCCATCAGTGGAATTATGAGTTAGTTAACTAATTTCAATGTTTTCTCTAAAGATTATCTTTTAATAATCAAGTTTTTTCAATTGGAAAGAAAACAAACTTTACATTACTACACAATACATGTAATAGAAACGAACACAATTCTATATTTTTAAAATTATTTCTTGTTTCATCCTTATTTTCTCTCCTCAACGTAACTCAAAGATAATTCGGATTTCATTGGAAAATAATGGATGTCTTAACGAAGATCTTGTTCATCTTCTTAGTTAAATGATTCCAATAGTGGAATTAATTATGAGCTAGGTAACGAATTTCAATGTTTTCTCTAAAGATTATCTTTCAATACTCTGTTTATCCAATTAGAAAGAAAACAAACTTTTTACTTTACTACACAATAATTGTATTAGAAACGAAAGCAATTCTATATATTTGTTAAAAATTATTTCTTGTTTCATCCTTATTTTCTCTCCTCAACGTAACTCAAAGATAATTCGGATTTCATTGGAAAATAATGGATGTCTTAACGAAGATCTTGTTCATCTTCTCAGTTAAATGATTCCAATAGTGGAATTAATTATGAATTAGGTAACGAATTTCAATGTTTTCTCTAAAGATTATCTTTTAATAATCTAGTTTTTCCAATTGAAAGAAAACAAACTTTTTACTTTACTACACAATACATGTAATAGAAACGAACACAATTCTATATTTTTCAAATAATTTCTTGTTTCATCCTTATTTTCTCTTTTCAACGTAACTCATAGGAAAATTCGGATTTAATTGGAAAATAATGGATGTCTTAACGAAGATCTTGTTCATCTTCTTAGTTAAAAGATTTTAATAGTGGAATTAATTATGAGTTAGGTAACGAATTTCAATGTTTTCTCTAAAGATTATCTTTCAATACTCTAGTTTATCCAATTAGAAAGAAAACACACTTTTTACTTTATTACACAATAACTGTAATAGAAACGCAATTCTATATATTTTTTTAAATTATTTCTTGTTTCATCCCTAATTTTCTCTTCTCCACGTAACGCAAAAAACATTCGTATTTAATTGGGTTTCTCATTTTCAAAAGGAAATTGTATTTCAAAGATTGAGAAACGAATGAAGCAAACGTGGAGAATGTACAACACTTCTTGCAAAGAAATATACAATTGTTAAATGTAGATTATATAATTGGAATTTAATTATAAGCTCTTTCGTATTCTGCTATAAACTAAATTAAGTTTTCATTTGCAATAGCAATTATATCGCTTCAAATGTATAACAATCTCAAATGAAATATTTTAAAATCTTGTTTAATCAATCGTTTTGTGAACAATTTGCTATATTGATTTCTTTATATTTATTCACATTTTTTACCTTAATTAATTACTTTTTTTTGTATCAATATTACATAAACTGTATATTTTACAATATACATTGTAAAAGATCAAAGTAATTATTATAAAATGAATAATGCAACTTCGTACTTTAATTAATTCAATTACCCAAAGATTTTGATTTGAATTATAAAATTGTAGTGGGAAATCAATTATTTGGAATTGTACTGAATAATTTTACTAATTAAAAACTGAAATGTAATCTATTTTCTTGGATAATTTTCATTGTTTAATACAATGATCGAGTCAAGTGGTTCACATTGATTAATATTATAATGTCACCTGAAAATTGTATAATTTTATGGATTGACATTTTTGTTTGAACTTTCGTATCAGACCGCTGATATGCAGTGCACGTTCAGCTGTACGTGTGTAATCAGCGTGTTGTTTGCGCAACGCGGTTTTGCCGCAAATCGTTCAGTCGGAATAATCTCATCTGCGCTTTTTCACTGCGTTACATGATTCTCTGAATTGTCTCATTCATAATTACACGTTAGCATTTCGTTTAGTTGTCTGCCATTTCCGTATCCTTTCACACTATTACTTGTTAATTTGAACATTTTCATTGGAATAACTAATTTTCGTTTATGGATTTGGACGAAATTGACGATTTATAAGAGAACATAATAATTTGAAATTATTTTGTTTTTGAATTATTTAATGAAACTCAAATATAAATTTACAAAAAAATATATCTGTGCGTGCGTTTAATTAGTTTCATAATGAAAATTATAATGATTATACATAATCATACGATAAAATATGTTAAATCAGTGTAACAAGCTTATTTATGGACGTGCATTTTATTACGAAACGTAATTACACATGCAAATTCGGCTACATAATGACTGTATTTGTTTTAATTATTGTGTTTTTCAATATGTGAATGTGATTAATCGCTTTTTTTAAATATAATATTTAAAAACTTCATTAATATGACATTGTTCCATGGTTGAAAATAGTTGAAATATATTCTTGGAGTTTACAAACTTTTATCTAGTTCCAAGCGGATAGAAATTAATTAATGTTGTTAAGTGGTTCAGAATCCCTCTATCACAAAAATCTGGTGCGAAATGGTGCTGGTTCGAATCCCACCGTGAATGTTTTTTCCGGCATTTACTGGTCAACAAAAATAAGGACTAAAAGTTCAGAAATAGGGCAGTAACGATTAAAAATAAACCCCTACATTTTGTATACACCCATACTTCGCTTTACGGCCTTGATACGTTCTATGAAACTTGGCCGCAAAGCGAAAAGCCGTATAAGGAATCAATTATTGCGCTTGCGCAAAACGTGCCTTAATTGAAGAGGGCCGTTATAGCTTTGAATAAAATTACTGTTTGTGTGGATAATATTTGTTTATGAAATCATTTTAAAACATCATTTTACTGATACTTTATAAATATGTAATTAATGCAGCATTAATAAGAATTACCTTCACGTATGGTTAGTTTTTTGGTCGTCAGAGTCACCGGTCTACATCCTATTGGTTCTCAGTTCAAGTCCCAGATACAACACAGGATTTTGGGCATTTCTCAGGCTATCAATTCTTAAATAAAGAACAGTCTTGAAGTGTATTAATCACTTGAAGACTGTTCTTTATTTAAGACTATCCATGGGCAATGTTTCCAAACAAGTGTCTGCTTTTACGTGGTGATTTACTAAATGGATACATTGTAAATATCGTTGCAAAAAGTCAGAAAAAAAAGATTTGTAACTCATTTGCAATTCCAAAGTGTTGCAAATCTATATTTTGAAAATTTGATTTTAGATTCCAATTTCTCCAATAAATCAATCAATTCTTCTTGAAATGAGAAATCAATATCATTTGCTACTCTTTCAAATAGTTTATAGTTAGTTATTATAATAATGTATAGTATAGTGTATAGTTAGTTATTATAATAATTTTCTAAATATTAATATATTTTTTGAATTTTTCCTTGGAAAACAATTGATTTCTTAACTTGTTTTTTTTGCAAATTATTTATTATATTCAAATTTACTAACAGAGAAATTATGCAATTATTGGATAATGTTTTCTTTTACAGTAACGTGTAGTTGCAGTGCATTTTTTTATTGAAACTCATTATAATAATAGCTTGATCATTACGGTATCCAGTATTACGGTAATATCGTCGTGGCGCACATTAACCGTAATATGGTATTTGTTTCTACGAGGCATTCGTATGCAAAAAAGTTCATTAAAATTTTAAAAACGTCAACAAGTATTAATAAGCTTTCGTTATCTTTACAAAGTCCGTAGGAATGAAATTAAACACAAATTCATTATGCAATCAAATAGAAACCTTATGATTGGTCGATAATGATTGAGCGCAATGAATGCGATTTATGTAATCGACATTGATATTTTTAAACTAGTGTTTTTGTTTAGCTTATGCAATAGATGTGTGTGTTTACGGTTTCGAATGTTAATTAGCATGCAGCGGACAATGGACAAGTTGACGGATGGTTATGAAAGTTAATCGTCCGTTAAATGAACGCGCGTGGCCAAGACGATCGACTCTGGGGGTCTTTCGGATGAATCAGAGTTGAGTTAGATGAACAATGGAGAGACGCAGATGCTGCGGGCTATAATTAGAGGATGGCTCTGGTGTGGGTGCTTTTCTTCGAGATCGTAGGGTGCATCGAAATGGCGAGTTGTGAATGTCTTAATGTTTTATTTTGGTAGAGCGTCGAAGAAACGAGGAAGTGGTTCGAGAGGATTGCGTAAGGTGGTGAGTGAGGACGGATGATGATAATGTATCTCCGTCCGTCTGGTGGGGACGACGGACAGCAATGGACGGAATTAAAATGCGGAAATTTCGGTGCCATAAATCGGTGGCTAATTTTAGCATCGGCTGATTCTCGCACGATTTTACATTGTTCCACGCATTTTATTTCGTTTATCTCGACTTTATTTCTGATGCTCACGAAGGTTAAGCAACACGCGTCGCGGATGCTCAGTGGATGGACGATTCCTGAACAATGATGTAATAACAATGGTCTAGATTAACAGGTTCATGTGTAGCAACAATTTGGAGACGAGTTTCTTCAACTATATCTTAAAGTTCAAGAAAGTTGTGAAAGTTGTGATTCTTCAGTTTCAATTTTTTCATAATGATTATTTATGAACTTTTATTCTTAATCAGCCTCACTACCTTATTTTGTTGACCGGTAAATGCCGGAAAAATCATAATAACATTTTAAACAAGTTTTTGATACAAGTTGTTAGAACAAATACTTGGTAAATCTGTTACGGATAGATGATTTACCGATGCATCTTCTAAGGATTGCAAATGTAATACTTTTTACGAAAGATAATGTTCAACCAGTTTAACATTCCTTAAAGAATTGCTATTTCGAATAAAGTTTTCATCTAAAGTTGACACAAAAGAATTACATTTAATATTTAGTTTTCAAGATCTGTGCATGTACTTGTGAAACTTGGAATTACATCACCACTGTGGAAACTTGATGCAAAGTCTACTTAATTATTGACAAATTTGAAATACCAGTTTATAGTTGAAAAAGCTTAAATCAAGAGGATGTATACTAGCAATACAAAATATGAAAAATAGGAAAAATTAATCTTGGAAGACATATTTTCACAATAGATTACAGTTAAAAGTAGATTTTGAGACAAGTTTAAGTACTTGACTATGCAGTTACGGATACTTGACAAGTAGAAATTTACGTACTTAATTAAAAATAGAATTTATAGAAGATGGAACATGATAAATTGGAAGATATATTTCATTGAGAATATCACCCTTTATGAAATCTGTTAAAGTATGATGAAATATCTTTAAAAAATGCAGATGATAATACTATTCTGTAGGCAAAATGTGACATGAAATAGATATTCGTTAAGAATGCAACGCATTTTATGGACAGTGTTAAAGAATGGTACAAATTAATGAAGATTCAAGTGGACTATTTGTAAATACTTAATAAGTACAGTAAAGTGTCTATTATTATGTTATTAACATAATTTTGTACTTTAATATGTGATACTAAGATATAAGCAAAAAGTGACTTATTGATGTTGGAAGATTAAAAATTGAAAGAGACATTTGCTAAGAATGTAACGCTTTTCATCAAAAGTGTTAAAAATGATAATAAATGATGAAGAATTCAATTATTCTATAAGAGGCAGAGAATGCAACGCACATCATGAAAAGTGTTGAAGAACGGTACAAAATAACGAAGATTCAAGTAGAATATTTACAAATACTTAACAATTATCGTGAAGTGTCTATTATTATGTTATTAACATATAATTTTGTACTTAAACATATTAAGATTTTTTTTCTACGATGTGATTAAGTACAAGTTTCAATCTCCAAAAATTCTATTTAATTAAGGCAACTAATGGAGATATTTTTATAATTAAACAATAAATCAAAATGCAGTATTATTTTTTCAACAAAATGATAAATATGTACATTTTATTTATATAAATATAAGCATTTAAACTTTAACTGTTTTTCGGGATAATTCAGAACAAATACTATAAATTCGGGACCAAAAAAGTCTTTAAAAATCGTGACTGTCCCGGGAAATTCGGGACGTAAGGTCAATTGAATTTAACATTAAATTTTGCAAATCCATTAAGATGGTTGATGTTCAATAAGTAAGAAAACCGTTTAAAACTATACGTAAATACTATTGTGTCCTACCATTATTATTAATACTGTTGTTATTATATTGTATAAATAATCTATGTATAAGAGATCTCACAAAGAGTTTCTCACATAGACGCATATCAAGTGTTTTAGTCGCCACATCTTTTTATATAAACAAATATATAAGTGCTAAGGGATTGATTCGAAGATTCCTAATCGATGCACTTCTTCATATAAACAACTGTAGGGAATTTGGGCAGATTATATTGTAAACAAACCACTCAAGCCGAATTCCATGGGAACGCTTAATAATCAAATATAAACAAAGCCCTACTCCCAATCACAACTCCCACCCCTTGATTAATAATAATTAACTTCGTAAGTAGATTATGTATTTAGAATTAGTCTCAGTAGAATCTCAAACGAATAATTAAGTCTCAGTAGAAACCCCAACGAATAACTAAGTCTCAGTAGAACATCCAAAGAATAACTAAGTCTTAGAAGAACTTTTTATACGATCAACATAGTCTTGGGAAGACTCACCTACTATTGAATAATGAAGTTATTGTAAAACCAATTGAATTTACTTAATTCAAACTACTAAGACTCCACAACGACAACACCAGACATTATTCCACGGTGTCCAGAATTACATCCCTGGGACACAACACTATATTGTTAAGTATAACCATTATTGTTTATGTTATTCCTTATTGTTGCATTGATTATTGTAAGTACGATCTCCTTAACGACGTACATTTCCGTTTAGGAAGATTCCATCCTCTAATCACTAGAAAGACCTGCTATCTTAATCTAGTCGACAATTCATGTAGTGATAAGACTACCAACCTTTCAGCACCCTGGTGTGACTATATTCACCACTTCCCAAATATTAGGAAAAGAAATGTATCACATCCACCCACAGGGAAAACCCATCTCCTACTGCCACTGCGATTAGTTTGTATAAAATAAGATGTTAATGTAATATCAAGCGAGCTCTTTAGTCTTCAGTCTTCGAAGGAGAGTCTTCGAAGAACAGTCTTAGCTGGAGGAGCTAATCAGTAACTAAAGAGAAGAATGTAACTCCTAGTTAATAAAACAGGAGATCAACACTTATATAGTTGACTTCTCCATAAAAACTGTACAATAAAACTACTTGGAATATTCGCATTTGATATTCATAAACTCTTCAACAACTACGAGATAATCCACGGTGTCCAGAGATGTTTAATCCCGGGACACGACAATATATTCGTGTACATTGTACTTTCGCGAACGATGGGAATGAGCATAGGGACCGGCCGGTGTCCTTGTTTAGTTTGGCCCCGTGCGCGTCTTCAGAAATAGTCGGAGGAGCGGCTCCTCGAGATCAACGGTTGCGTAACCGTCGGATGCATTTTCCTGCATGAACCGTGAGTGTGTGTGTGTGTATACACGTACATACATGTATATAAAAATCAATTAACATAATAACGGCGGCAATTATTTATTTAAACACACACATTCCGATTGTTATGCAACGGCATGATAGTATCGTGCACGGAGCGCACGATAACGCGCGACGCTCACGTAACCGCTCACTCACTTACTTACTAAACTACACTAACTACATAGATATACTTGTGTGTGTATATAAAAAGCATAACAGTTTCTCGATTTCTTCGATTTTCCAGCAACTATTTCAATCTACGATCCATCCCCGTGCACGACAGATAACACCGTTAAAACCATGGTTACGTAACGCTCATTTTTTCCTCTCTCGCGTTGCCATCGCTTCATTTGTGTACGACTTTTTTTGCACGTACTAAATATTCGTTCTTTTTTTTTCCTATTCCAGCTTTCGCGTTTTCCGTCAAGGGGAAATTATCACGATCGTCATGTTTATTTATACATGTTGTGTGTTTTTTTTTGTGTGTTCATATTGTTCCGTTATCGCTGGATTTGAATCACGGATATTCGGACACACGCGTGCGCCACATTCGCTCACATAATTTCGTTGCGTAACAACACCTCGCACTCTCAACACGCACACTTTTTTACATGGAAACATACGTACATCATCCGGACATGTAATCCCATTAGCTTTAATACATTTGCCAAAGTGTCCGAACTTGCAATTTGAATCCTGAAAATATATAACCCCTACCTCGCTTTACGGCCTAGATTCCACGAAACTTGCCCGCAAAGCGAAAAGAAGCCGTATAAGGAATCAATTATTGCGCTTGCGCAAGATTGGCAACATGTAGATATATCGATATGGAAAAAGTTTTCTTTTGCCGCTATAGCGAAACATTTTAGGCCGTTAATCGAAAACTTGCCTTAATTGAAGAGGGCCGTTATAGCGAAATGCCGTATAAAGAGCGGCCGTATAGCGAGGTATGGGTGTATTTATATACAGTTATCGATTTGTTTTTTAAGGAAAACGATGACAAATCAATTGTAACAATATTCGTTAAGTAAAAAAACAACATCTTTTCTGAGTCACATTCAATTTAATCACATTTGCATTATGTAATCTATAACCGATATAATTGCATTAAGATTTATGCTCGTGTTTGTTTCTTTGCGTTTCGAAGGTTCTTTTTTTCCTTAATTGAATATTAACATTGAATTGAATCGTGTATTATTTCCATGCTGAAACGATATTAATAATCCGGCTAAAACTATTCGCTTCAAGGAAGTCTAATCGCACTTTTTTTCATATATATGTGTATTATATAATGAGATAACCGGACCGTTTTTTTTTTCAACGTGATCCAAGGTTTATTCCAAACAAAAAAAAAACTTACATTCAAAAAATTACTTACAAACTCGAAAATACCCGTTTGTTACATAACTTTTACATCGACATTCTGCTGTTCGTGTAAAATAATATCATATTGTCCATGGTTCCCCGATTGAACAGAATATATCAGCCCAGAACAACGATAACTCAGAACCGAAGAGAAATCAAATTTACCATTCTGCTCTTAATCAATCATTATCTCAAAATTATGTAATTGAATACTCAAATTTTAGTGGTTTTTTTTTCTTAAATGTCGATAAATTAAAAAAAAAACTAGAAATTAAATTGCGTCAACGCTCTTTTTTCTTTATATAATATTACTTAAGAATTTCGTTTGAACTTTAAATGTATGTGTGTTTTGTATCCTCGACCTTGGCAGATTATATAATACTTTGGGAGAGAAAAAAAAAATACACAACAAGTCTTATCGAGAATTCGTTGAAATTGTAACAATGTCAAGTGCATTATTTTTTTTCGGACAAAGCTTGGAATATAGTGTATAGATATTAGCAATCTCGTTTCTAAAATAGAATTTATAAATAGTGTGTTTACTTTTTCTAATCATTATTTTTCAATAACATTAAAGCACTACAGTAGATTAGTTAATTAATAGTATTTGAAATTTGTCCAAATTTGTATTATATCAATGGATTGAGTGCTTTTTGATTGATCTATTTACTAATTAAAAATGTAACGTTCCTTTTTCTTTCTACATTAATTGGCAGAAAAACTGTTTTTTCTCTGTAAATGTACTTATAATATAAATTGCACTATTATTAGAAGTGACCTGAATCTCTTGTAATTATCGCTAATATACAGTATTTACTATAGATTAATAATAATCCGCAAAGGTGTTTCTTGCCGAGTCTGAGCTCATTTCACCGAGAACTCGTTTCCCATTCAAGGTGGTCTTATTGAAATCAATGCCGGATCGAAAAATTGATGCAACTGGCGCAAAAAGTGCGATCTAAGGCTGTTTGCGTTGAGGTAGGTCAAATGGGATCGCATCGAGAATACAATCATCGTAGATTTCGTCCTCCAAAAAGTGCTACTGATATTGTCCTTGTGCTAGTTCGGTTTCGCGATTCCCGATCCATACGGGCATTACTTTAGGAGAAGTTGATTGGAGCTTCGTGCATCGAAGAAGTTCGCAACACGATAAATCGAGACCATTTTCCTATGTGGCAACGTTCTACTTCTTGCATAAGTTAATAACATTGGAATTGGAAAGCTATATTTAGTGTGCCATCAATTTCAAATTGTACCCGATTCTTTTGTAAACCATACCAATGCAATAGATTATAAACAGATCTATTATTTATTTATTTGTTTATAATTATTATACATTATTAATTATAATATGATTGGGAAAACCGTTGCAAACAATTTGTTATTTTGTTGGTCCAGAAGATTTGAATTCGCTTCGCTAGGGAATTTTATCAGCATCTGTGACTCACTGATGTAAACATTACGTAAAATGAGATAGCAAGGGAACTCGAATGATCAATATTTAGAAACGTGATTTGTACATATTTGGAACTGCAAATTTTCAGTTTTTACAAAATTTAAGCTATGAGTGTATCAAAAATTATTTGTTTGTATTCATTTAATTAAAAGTAACAATATTAATGACTATTAGGAAAATTGTTTGATACTTAATTTGTCTTAATTGTAATGTCTTTTTTCCTTTCACAAAATTGAAACTGATTCTTATTCCTTCACAAAGTCTTACTTCACAATCATTTTTTTTTGTCTTTATTATTGTTTAATATAGAATATATAATACATATAATGGAAGTGAGTGGAAAGAATTATATGAAGGTTTTTTGCATTTGTGTTTCAAATTTTTAAAAACTATATTTGTCTGAAATTGAACTATGAAGTTTTTCTTTCTTTCAAGTTTGAGTCTCGAAAATTATTTGCCTATATTACTTTTTAATAAAGACAACGGAAATGGCTAGAATCATGTTTTAGAAACTAGATTTGTCTAAAATTAACTATACAATTTGTCCAAAATAACTAATAAAGGATAAATATAATGGAAATGATTGGAAAATCGTACGAATATTTTTGCATTTGTGATTCAAATTATGTTTTAGAAACTAGATTTGTCTAAAATTGAACTATACAGTTTTCTTTCATAGTTTTTTGTGCTTTCACAAACTAGAAAATATGATCATCAGTTGCTTTGAGTCTTTTAAAAATTAGTTTCCTTTATTATTGTTTGATAAAGCATACCCATGGAAATTATTGGAAAATCGTATGAACGTATTTGCATTTGTGATTCAAATCATTTTTTAGAAACTAGGTTTGTCTAAAATTGAACTATAAAGTTTTTTTTTCGTACTTTGTTGTACTTTCACATATTAAAAACTAGTTACCTTTATTATTGTTTAATGAACGATAAATAAAATGGAAATGATTGGAAAATCGTATGGATCTATTGGAATTTGTGATTCAAATTATGTTTTAGAAACTAGATTTGTCTAAAATTGAACTATAAAGTTTTCTTTCGCAGTTTTTTATGCTTTCAAAAACTAGAAACTATGATCATCATTTGATTTAAGTCTTTTAAACATTAGTTTCCTTTATTATTGTTTAATAAACGATAAATAAAATGGAAATGATTGAAAAATCTATCGTATGAACGTGTTTGCTTATGTGATTCAAATCATGTTTTAGAAACTAGATTTGTCTAAAATTGCACTATAAAGTCATAGTATTTTGTGTTTTTGCAATCTTTGAGTCTTAAACATTATTTGTCTAAATTACTTTTGACTACTTAATGACTACAAAATCATATGAACGTAATTGCAACTGTGATTCAAATCATGTTTTACAAACTAGATTTGTCTAAAAAATTGAACTACAAAGTTTTTTTTACCCTACTTTGTGTTTTGTCAAACTTTGAATCCGAAAATTATTTGTCTAAATTACTTTTGAATAATGACAATGCAAGTGAGTAGAAAATCGTATGAAAGTAATTGCAAATGTGATTCAAATCATGTTTTAGAAACTAGATTTGTCTAAAATTGAACTATAAAGTCATAGTGTTTTGTGTTTTTGCAATATTTGAGTCTCAAAAATTATTTGTCTAAATTACTTTTGACTACTTAATGACTACAAAATCATATGAACGTAATTGCAAATGTGATTCTAATCATGTTTTACAAACTAGATTTGTCTAAAAAATTGAACTACAAAGTTTTTTCTCACAGTATTTTGTGTTTTGACAAACTTTGAATGCGAAAATTATTTGTCTAAATTAGTTTTGTATAAAGACAATTCAAATGACTAGAAAATCATATGAACGTAATTGCAAATGTGATTCAAATCATGTTTTAGAAACTAGATTTATCTAAAATTGAACTATAAAGTATGTTTTCTATAAAGTCACTTTTTCAAAGTGAGTTTTCTTTATTATTGTTTAATAAACGATAAATATAATGAAATTGACTGGAAAATCGTATGAACGTATATGCATATGTGATTCTTCCAAATTGGAACTATTATATAAAGATTTGTTTGTATACTTTAACAAACTATAAACTATAATCATCATAGCTATTTAAAAAGTAATATGTTTATATTATTTCTTTAATAAAGACAATGGAAATGACTGCGTCTGGAAAACGGTGTGAGCGTGTTTGCATTTCTGAATCACGCCGTTTAATTATAGCAAACAATAATGCACCAGTTTTTTTTTGTATTCTGTTTTGGTATGCACAAATGAAATGTACGTGAGGAACGAAACGAAAACAGAAATCGACGCGTTTATATCAGTCCCAGTAAGGAGTTGTTTTTGTTTTATGTAATGTCAATTTTCTGTCTGATATAATTGAGACGACAACAACAAACAAACAAAACATTTATATTTTTTCTTGCTACGTGCGTAAGCGACGATAATTTTTTCGAATCATCAAAACTCCTTTGATAAGCCGTGTAAATAGATGCTTCGATCATCCGGTTCCAGTGCACACTTAGCTCTGAAACCCTTTTACACTTCTCTCTTGTTCATTCACACGAAATTTCCAGATTAGATAACTCGTTCGCTCCTCCTTATCGATTCGACGCGAAACAACGACGACTCACCTTAACCTAGCATAACTCGATGTTAACGATCTCCTCCTCAATTACCTGCAATTACTCACAGTTATTTATTTATTTTTCGAACATCCTGTTTATTACACAGCCCGTTTCCAATTAATACATTCGATTGTGTTCAACAGAAATAATAACAAACAAATCATTGTTGCAGTAACTTTATCATTGCGCAACACGTTGACAAATCAGGAATTACAATCAGAAATTTAGTTATGGACAAATTTTATTTTTTTTCTCTTGATTAGTTTTTTTTGTAGAAAAAACAAACATTTCTACATCTGGTTTATCAAGGTTAAATCAGAGGCGACAAAAATATGCTGATGATTTCCCCGAGTTTTGCAAATTTTGTGATGTTTCTCTTCCCAATTTCGATTATGTTTTTTTTTCTGTAGGAAAAACCATTATCTCCGATGACATTAAAACGTGGTCTAATTGCATGATTCGTGGGGAAATTAAGTTTGAAATTGCAAACCGCATGAACAGAGACTGTTTAATTGAAGTTGCAGACTTCCCGTTTCAATTAGAAAAAACCCATCGGAAGAAATTACACGTAATTTAAATGTCTGTTATTGTTGCTTTGTTTACTATATCATTAGTTGAAAATTCTAATGAAAACTTAATTGAAGAATTTCCAGTAATGTTTGTTCGCTAATAAGGAAAGTTTATTGTAAATGAAAAACAAAAACTAATTAGTCGATTTTTTCATGTTAATTTTAAAATTTGACTTAATTAATATTCTTCTCAAAGTTAATTAACAAACTGAAATGATTAATTAAGGTTAATTTTATTATTTCATTTGTTATTGTTGTTCAAGATATCGTGGGAAACAAAAGATTTCATTTTAAAAACAAGTTAAATCGACTAATTTTAATTAATTTTTTGTTTGTTATAATTTCTACATGTAATATTTTTCTAGAAAAATCACAAAAGAATAACAATATTTATTGCAGGAAATAATTAGTATAATCAAAACATCTTTCAATTATAAATCTTATCATTTTTTTATAAGAAGGTTAACGCTTTCTGAATCAAGCAGAAACTGAATTGATTGCATACATTTCCTGAACCAAAATGTAATTGAACTAAAAAATGTTAAGCCAGCTTTGGTATTTGTTCAAATCCAAAAACTTAGGGATTTGAATAAACATTTATTGTACTGTATTATTATTTTTTGAGTCCTTCAAGGATTCAATATTTTGGTCATTGGCCTTTCTACATATTATTTAAATCTAGCAATTAAGAATTGTTAAAAAAATGGCAAATTTGCGAATCTTGAGAATTAATTAGTTTATCAGAATCCAAACTGAATTCAAAGTTCAAATTAATTAAAAATATAATTTAACTGGAAACGTTAAATGTCTTCCTCTTTTATATAGAATGAACTTTGAATATTTTCTTTCTTTGTCAAAATCTTGCTGTTTTTTGAGTTGATGATTTAATATTATTGTTACTTATATGTTGAAAACGTTTTTAGTTGACTGAATACATCTTTTGGAATTAATTAATTTGTTTTTATTAAGAATTCGAATAGACCGAAACCGCACTGTCCGAAGTATTACCAATACTATAAACTATTGCTGAAGAAGCAATTGCATATATCTTAATTTTCATTAAGAATTCGGACAGAGCGAAACCGCACTATCCGAAGTATTACTAATACTATAAACTATTGCTGAAGAAGCAATTGCGCATATTTCTTAATTTTCATTTAGAATTCGGACACTATCCGCGCTATCCGAAGTATTGCTAATACAATAAACTATTGCTGAAGAAGCAATTGCATATTTCTTAATTTTCATTAAGAATTCGGACAGACCGAAACCGCACTTTCCGAAGTATTGGTAATACTATAAACTATTGCTGGAGAAGCAATTACATATCTCTCAATTTTCATTAAGAATTCGGACACTATCCGCACTATCCGCACTATCCGAAGTATTACTAATAATATAAACTATTGCTTAAGAGTTTATAAAACAATTACATATTTTTTAATTTTCATTAAGATTTCGGACTGACCGAAGTCGCACTATCCGAAGTATTACTAATACTATAAACTAGTGCTTAAGAGTTATTAAAACAATTGTATATCTCTTTTCATTAAGAATTCGGACAGACCGAAGCCGCACTATCCGAAGTGTTGCAAATGTTATAAACTAATATTGCTGAAGAGCAACTTTTCATGCAGAAATTGGATTTAACCGCAATTGCATATTTCTTAATTTTCATTTTCATTAAGTAACAAATGAACTACTGTACTACCAGACGCACAATGAACGTTGAACAAGAATTGTTTGTAGTGTTTCATCCACCTTGGCCATAACGATCGGGGTCTTAATTACATTTAAATACAGCCGTGGAGGTAAACCTTAACGAGGACGAGGCTCCGATCCGTCGGACCAACCTTATAAACCAGACCAGAAGGCGTGCTTCAAATGAAACAAAAACCACGAAAAAAAAAAGAGAACAAGGAGAAGAACAATCGATATTATGTCCCGCAATGCAACGAGGGCAATTTGCATAACATGCATTATTAAAAAAGAAGTTTACGTGTGCGCGGCTTGCATTTCATTTGCATCCTTTTATTGCGACGTGTCCGTTGCGTAACGGATTTTCATTTCAATTAATTTTATTGTAATTGATATTTTTGTTATTTATTTTTATTGTAACAGTGAACAAAAATAATACAACATTTATATAATTATAAGAAATAGAAAACTTAATAATCAAGTTTTCACAGTTGCAAAGAGCTATAGACCATAGGTCTAATATCTATAGACCATAGGTCTAATAGCTATAGACCATAGGTCTTTTTTTGTAGTGGAGAGGAAACCTTACATAGGGACCACACGTGGAGTCGTGGTACTGTGGGATTCTTACCCACTAAAACCTCTCCCCTTCTTCCTCAACATCTAGGTCCAGTATCTTTGTACTAGACAATAGGTCTAACGCCGCGGAGACGATACCATTTCAACTACGTAATACAACATTTATGTAATTATAAGGAATTGAAAACTTGATTATTACCACAGTTGCAAAGAGCTATAGACCATAGGTCTAATATCTATAGACCATAGGTCTAATAGCTATAGACCATAGGTCTAATAGCTATAGACCATAGGTCTTTTTTTGTAGGGGAGAGGAAACCTTATATAGGGACCACACGTGGAGTCGTGGTACTGTGGGATTCTTACCCACTAAAACCTCTCCCCTTCTTCCTCAACATCCAGGTCCAGTATCTTTGTACTAGACCATAAGTCTAACGCCGCGAAGACGTTACCATTTCAACTACGTTTCTTATAAACTTCTGCAGTTAAACCTCGTTAAAGTCCGAAGAAGATGGAAAGAAAAAATCATGCGAATACGGTACGCTTTTTCAATGCAGCCTCTTCGGGCCATTGAAGAAGACGATCGATTCAAGCACATTTTGCGGTTACGTAATGAAGCGCGTCGCTCGTCTTTTTACAACTCTGTTTTTGTTTTGTTCTCTTTTCCCTCCTTCGGTTTCGGTGGGCAACGTTTCTCGCACCGTTTCGGCAATTGCCATTATATAATAATCGTGTGTATGAGCTGTAGTGTATAAGAATTGTTTTAGCGGATTGGCTTATGGCCTAATCCCGAAACCCTGACACAGATTTTGCGAGCGAATCGAAGCGAGGCGTTCGGTGCGCGCCTCGCGAATTCTCAAAAGAGAAAGAGCACCGCCGGAGCCGTCAAAGTTCAAACGCTGCGAAAAGCCGACGATCGTTTCGTGCCTCTCCCGTCATCAAACCAAACCGAACCCAATGCCTTCGATTAATCATTGCACCCAAATTGTTGCCACATTCGAGAGATCGTCCTATTTGATGATCATGATCACCACAAGATGATTTCGAAGAGAAAACCTTTCAAACGTAAACTTTACGTAGCTGAAGAAGTATTTGTTTAATCAATTTCGAAAGATGTTTGCAAAGTTCATACGTTCACACTGATTTTACAGAAAATATATTGTCGTTCATGCTTCGAAATTATTGATCAATAGTTGACATATAGCAATCCTTAGAAATTGTTTACTAATAAGTAGTTCAATTGTCGTAATATTTGTTAAATCATGAAATTGGATCCAAGTTTACTAATAAGTATTTCATTTGTTGTTAAAAGTTGAAAGGTGATAGTTTAATAAATATTACAACTACTTATCAGTAAACTTGGATCCCATTGCATCCTTTAGTAAACTGTAAATTACTTAAATAAATCAATACTAATTGCAACCGAACTAATAGAAGAACTGAAAAAATATGGAAAACATGTTTACTAAGTTCATATATTCCCATTGATTATAAAGAAAATATATTAAAATCGAAACTGTTTGTCCGAATTTTGATAATTGTAAAAGAAACTAAATTTTAATTGAGAGAAATCAAAACTAATTCTACAAATTTAATATATAATAGTACTTTACTGTATAGTTTATTTCAGTTCATCGAAAATCCAAATTGGTTCAATTGAGATAATGTACATTTACTAAATTATTTACTTGTAATTTTAACATTAACTATCGTTAAACAACTAAGTAAATTTTATTTAAAAAAACAAGTAAACTGTAATTGTCTGGAGAATTATAGACATAATTTATTTGTTGTAACTTCGGAAACCGGTGGAACAACATTGCGAATTCCCGGCAGAACAACAGTGTATAAATTCTATTGTTCTGTGCCCTTTCGGTATAAAGCATTGTGTTCATGACACACGTGTCTTTAACCCTTAGAGCGAATGAACGCTTTCGTGCGTAAATTTCCGTTTCAGGACTTAGTTTTTCTATGCACTTTTAAAAAGGACTTGTGTTGTTGCTTTCTACTATCTTAGAAAATATCTTAACAACTAAAGGTTTGATAGAATAGGTTTTGCAGGTGAGTTCTTGTGAAAGTATTACATTTTATACATGTTTTATTGTGAATACCACAATTATATTTTTTATTCTCCAGAATTATTTGTATTTCTATTTGAGCTTCAGAACTACCTGAACTTTAAATACATGTATAGTTTTGAGACAGATTGACACAGATACTATTTTGGGTCTTAAAGTTACCTGTTCTTTAGGTTTTGTTACTAAAAATTCTAATAAAACGTTAGTTTAAGAACTATGAAATTAATGGAATTAATGTTCTTTCATGAAATAATATATGCTATTATTGATGTCATAACAAATTCAATTTATTGGTCAGAATAAGCAAATCCAGAATTAAATCCATATTAAGCAAAGCAAATCATATATTATTTACAAATTTATAAAAGGAAACATAAGTCATGAAATAACTCAAAATATGATAAAATAAATAAACTTAAGAATTGTGAATACATTAAAGGAAAAGTAGATATTTGACCGAAGGGTTATTAACATTTATTAATATTAATTTGTACATTGATTTAATTTAAATGTTTTTCTGGTAACAATAGAACAAAAATAAATAACACATGAAAACGTTACAGATACACACACAAATTTTGCATGTTTTTTTCGGAGGCGTTATCTGAGAGTTACGTGTCCAGCCATATCAAATTATCTTTATGTAAGTGGCTATTTATAGAGCTTCGAACAACAGCGAATGAGGTTAAATCTTCATTGCTAAGAGATGCTAAATTTAAATGTGTTTTTCACTTTTGTCACGTACTGATTATATAATCGAGGATTAACGCACAACATTGTTTACCGGATTGTAGGTCAAGTCGATGTTGTTTTCTGTTATGCCCATCGAGATGCATACTGGTATTTACATTGAATTATCAATAAATAATCTCTGTGCGTTCGATATTAATGAATAGTATTTCTTAGACTCTCTTTAGTGTCAATTACTTATCTATTAAGTGTGCTTTCTTGAAAATGTATTCATTAACTTTTATAAGATTTACTTTAGTTTTCAGAACATGATTTGTAATGTAGTGTAAATCTAAATGTCTTCCTGATAAATATTTTGTATTAATTTCAGATAGTATTTCTTAAATTCAGTTAGTATCATTTATATTGATGTGAGGTTTCTTGATAATAAGTAAGGTCTCTAAAATAATACGGTTTTCTTGTTAATAAGTAAGGTTTAGTTTTCAGAAGATTCTGATTTTTAATGTAGTGAAAATCTAAATGTCTTCAAGAGAAATATTTTGTATTAATTTCAAGTAGTATTTCTTAGATTCAGTTGGTGTCATTTTTATTGATGTGAGGTTTCTTGATAATAAGTAAGGTTTCCAGAATAATACAGTTATCTTGATAATAAGTAAGGTTTAGTATTTAGAAGATTTTGATTTGAAATGTAGTAAGAATCTAAATATCTTATTTCTTAGCTTCTGTCAGTGTCATTTTTATTAATTATTATTTCTTAGCTTCTGTCAGTGTCATTTTTATTAATGTGAGGTTTTTTGATAATAAGTAAGGTTTTCAGAATGATACGGTTTTCTTGTTAATAAGTAAAGTTTAGTTTTCAGAAGATTCTGATTTGTAATGTAGTGTAAATCTAAATGTCTTCATGAGAAATATTTTGTATTAATTTCAAATAGTATTTCTTAGCTTTTGTCAGTGTCATTTTTATTGCTGCGAGGTTACTTGATAAAAAGTAAGTTTTCCAGAACAATACGGATTTCTTGATAATAAGTAAGGTTTAGTTTTTAGAAGATTCTGATTTATTAGGTAGTGAAAATCTAAATGTTTTCAAGATAAATATTTTGTATTAATTTCAAGTAGTATTTTTTAGCTTCTGTTAGTGTCATTTTTGTTGATGTTAGGTTTCTTGGTAATAAGTAAGGTTTCCAGAATAATACGCTTTTCTTGTTAATAAGTAAGGTTTAGTTTTCAGAAGATTCTGATTTGTAATGTAGTGAAAATCTAAATGTTTTCAAGATAAATATTTTGTATTAATTTCAAGTAGTATTTTTCGCTTCTGTTAGTGTCATTTTTGTTGATGTTAGGTTTCTTGATAATAAGTAAGGTTTCCAGAATAATACGCTTTTCTTGTTAATAAGTAAGGTTTAGTTTTCAGAAGATTCTGATTTCTAATGTAGTGAAAATCTTAAATTCTTCTGTTAGTGTCATTTATATTGATGTGAGATTACTTGATAAAAAGTAAGGTTTCCAGAACAATACGCTTTTCTTGTTAATAAGTAAGGTTTAGTTTTCAGAAGATTCTGATTTGTAATATAGTGAAAATTTTAAATTCTTCTGTTAGTGTCATTTATATTGATGTGAGGTTTCTTGATAATCAGTAAGATTTCTTGAATAATACGGTTTTCTTGTTAATAAGTAAAGTTTAGTTTCCAGAAGATTCTAATTTGTAATGTAATGTAAATCTAAATGTGTTCTTAAGACATAATTTTGATTAATTTAAATTAATTTTGATGAATAGATTGATGAATACGAATACTGAGATGGGTTTTTTTTTAGTAAAACACTAGAAATGTTGTCATAGCTTTGCAACTGGTTAGATGCAAATCTTGTTTAGAATTTAACTATTAATATGTATTTCAGTTATTGTAATATTTGTTGAAGGATGTATTTTATTGTAGTATTTTTGTTAAAATTAAGTTCTTTTTTTTGCAAAAAATTACCAAAACGATTCATTAAAAGTAGTACTGATTGGTTACTGGAAAATGTTTCTTCTTCCTATAATAAACTTACATATGGAAACTCCTCTAATTTGAAAAAAAATATAACATTGCAGTTTACGTGGATTGGGTTAACACTTCATTTGATGAAGTACTTCATAAAAGAAATATGCAAATATGTAATTTAAGAATTCTATACAGTATTAGTTACTAAGATCTACTAGTAATGGATAATTGTAATTTAATTGCTCAACAAGATTAATTAATTTATTTTAATAACTACAAAATATATTTAGATGAATAACTGATATGTTTTCTTTTATAAAAACAGTGTTAATGTTGTTGTCAAAGTTTTGCAACTACGTAAATGCAGATCCTGCCGAGAAAAACATATTTTTTCCGAAACGAATCATAATAAAGTGACGAATCGCATCATGTTTACGCTCGAATTCGAATGCTGTCTGCTGCTTTTAAATTAGGAGGACTGAATGAAATCAATTATGAAAGAAAATTTGCATCGACATATATGAAATAATTACGCAACGATCTCCGGCAGTATTGACGACGTTTTGCGCAACATTAACAGAGGCAATCACGTAAGAAGAAGGTATTATTCGCGATGAACAACATTACATAAACAAACAAAAATAACTAACAGCGCTGTGGCAATGATGGACAATTACGTTCTGATTAATAATACTTTATATTCTTTCTATTTATTTTGGCGTAATTCAGTTGAAAAAATGTCGAAATTCAAATTTATTCAAATGTCTGCAGTGCGGCAACGAATGACTGACTTACGGTTACCTAACCGAAACGGCAAACACACTTCAATCACGTACGTCGCCGGCGCGCGTTACATAAGGACCTTTATGATTGCGTCTGTCTATAAGGATCGTTTTTATCTCGAGTATCTTTGCGGGGATTTGAATGCTGGACGCAAGATCTTGCGCTAGTTGTGCCGTATGGACGCGTAGAAAAATCGGTCTCTTAATTGTACTAATTACGAAGATATGATCGTGCTGCAGTTGGAGCAAAAACTCGTATATAAAGTTCAGCCGTTGTTGTCTGCTGCAAATACTTTGTTATATAAGGTTTTGATGTGTGTATGTACACGCAATTCAGATGGAATAGACGATAACGAAACAATCAATGCTCTCGTTAGGGTTTTATGCGGTTTGAGACAGTCGACGCATGTTTATGTACAAATATATTTACCTCGAGCACACTAAATGTTTTGGTTACCTTGCAATTAACAAATATTGTTACAGGATAGTTTACTTCGCACAGATTTAAATAGAAACCGTATATTAACATAATTATTTTGAAAAAAAAGCATCCTCTAATAGTAGTAATGTTTATTTTGAGTTGATTCTTGCTATTTTGGTTACTTTGCCTTTGCAAATATTATTGGGGAGAAAAACAGAATTAGTTTACTTGCACATATTTAAATAGAAACCGCTGTTTTGGTTACCTTGCATTAACAAATATTGAATATAATAAGTTTGAAAAAATCATCCTCTAATCGTAGATCAATTTATTTTGATTTGATTCTTGCAAATTTTCATATACACCCATACCTCGCTATACGGCATTTTGCTATAACGGCCATCTTCAATTAAGGCACGTTTTCGATTAACGGCCTAAAATGTTTCGGTATATCGGTACAAAACTTGTTTTCCATGTCGATATATCTACATGTTGCCAATCTTGCGAAAGCGCAATAATTTATTCCTTTTACGGCTTTTCGCTTTGCGGCCAAGTTTCGTTGAACGTATCTAGGCCGTAAAGCGAGGTATGGGTGTATTGAATTATTAAAAAATGAAAATAATAACATCTTTTGCAACAATTACAATAACATATAATGAGAGAGAATAACAAGAAATTATAATGCTATTGCTGTAAATCCTGACCTTATGTCATGTTATTCTTAAAGTATTGGTTAAGATTAAAAGCTATTACATTTAATATTTCTCTTACTTGCATAATAGTCAAGAATAAACTAAGTTTTAATTAAATCTTGAAGAAAAATCAAATAGTTACCATTCCTATTTTTGCATTAAAAGTGCTACTTTTTGATTTTCTTTAAGATTCTTATATTTTTTTCCATTACTATTTCAAATTTCAATTAATAATTTTATCAATTTATTAGTATGTTTGCATTAAATTAACTCCAACATAAAATAAATGTACAATTTTTATTAATGAATGATCTGTTTTCAATTAGTTAATTTATCAAAAATTAATCTTGTTTGAAAACATTTTTTTCAATACAGAAATGAAATGAGGATTTTTGAACGTCGATTAACTCCAACATAAAATAAATGTACAATTTTTATTAATGAATGATCTGTTTTCAATTAATTAATTTATCAAAAATTAATCTCGTTTGAAAACGAGACAGATACAGAAATGAAATGAGGATTTTTGAACGTTTTCTGAAAATTTTCTAGTTTCAAATAAATCACATGAAAAACAAATCTTTCTCTAATACATGGGTGAAATAAATTGAACTTGATTTTATTATAATGCACTTAATTAGAAAAGAAAAACTTGGAAATTATAGTTTATTTAATAAATAATAACAATATTTATTAGCCACCGAAAACCAATGAAAGAGCTACTAAGTCTTTCCTGTTTATTTATTTCTCTAGATTTATTTTTTCTTATACGACAAGTTATAATGGCCAAAAATATGTAATAATTTATAATTTTTTAATGATTTTTCGTTAATAAGAACTTGTTTTTAATTTTCTAAGCGAATGATACTTCGTTGAAATTGATGCCTTCTCCATAATAGTTTTCTTTTAAGTGGTGCATCTCTAAATTGCGTTTGAGATTCTACTTATAGAAAGTGGGTTTACGATGTTTTTAATAAATATCTTCATAAGTTTAAACAAATCTAGATTAATAGGAATTTCGTGTAGTTGCGTTTCTCGGTTTAATGTGATCAACCTGCATTATATACAATATTGTTGTATGCACCCTTTATTATTTTTGTTTCTTGTTATGTAATTTTATAACTACTAAATGCAATCCACTTAGTGAAAAAATCTATAAATTAATCAATTAATTTTTAGTTTTAATCACTTTGTAATGAAAACAAATATGTACATCTGTTTAAAGATAGTGAGTAATACTATATAACCAGATATTTTGCTTCGACTATATTAATTCCGTCCTATAAAACAAGATTTTTATGTACTACAAAGTCAGTCCCAGAACAAACTAACTCCTAGCTATGTGAAATAAGTTAGTTTTAGTCCGCGTAGAGTTTTAGTTAAACTCATAAACTTTGGTTTTAGTCGGAAGGTCTAAACTTTACATTTTAATGTATAAGCTTCACTTAATTGAAAAATGTATCTGTTAGTGGACAAGATTTAAAGACAAAACGTTTATATTGGAATTCTCAACACAAACACTAATTTAAATAGTAAAACTAAATAATAATAGTATTTATTGCAACAGTCACCATCTCAAAAACTAATACATTTTGTATAACATTATATTTATCATTATAAGAATAATAATAATGAAAAAAAAAAGCAATTGTTATGAAGAGCTTTCTACCCAAATTAAGAATATTACATATATTTAACTTGCAATGCCATTAATTTCATCCGTGTGTAATTGTCTAACTTTCTATATTATTTGAAGTGATTTCATTTGTTCAATAAACTGATTTCAATTTCGAATGTTACAAAAAGCTATTTCTACCAAAATTAAGAATATTACATATAATACACCCATACCTCGCTTTACGGCCTAGATTCAAGTAAACATGGCCGCAAAGCGAAAAGCCATATAAGGAATCAATTATTGCGTCTGCGCAAGATTGGCAACATATAGAAATATCGACATGGAATTTGTTTATTATTATGAATTAAACATTTTAGGCCGTAAATCGAAAACGTGCCTTAATTGAATTTATAGCGAAATGTCGTATAAAGAGCGGCCGTATACCGAGGTATGGATGTATTCGAAAAATCTGAACAAAGCTTTTTTTAATTTGGGAATTGTTACATAAAGATAATAATTCGAGATAAAACGACATCAATTTTTGATAAATTAATTAATTGAAAACAGATCATTCATTATTAAAAATTGTACATTTATTTTATGTTGGAGTTAATTTAATGCAAACATACTAATAAATTGATAAAATTATTAATTGAAATTTGAAATAGTAATGGAAAATAATATAGGAATCTGAAAGAAAATAAAAAAGTAGCACTTTTAATGCAAAAATAGGAATGGTAACTATTTGATTTTTCTTCAAGATTTGATTAAGACTTAGTTTATTCTTGACTATTGTGCAAGTAAGAGAAATATTAAATGTAATAGCTTTTAATCTTAACCAATGCTTTAAGAATAACACATGACATAAGGTCAGAATAACGATCTTGTTATTCTCTCTCATTATATGTTATTGTAGTTGTTGCAAAAGATGTTATTATTTTCATTTTTTAATAATTCAATACACCCATACCTCGCTTTACGGCCTAGATACGTTCGACGAAACATGGCCGCAAAGCGAAAAGCCGTATAAGGAATCAATTATTGCGCTTGCGCAAGATTGGCAATATGTAGATATATCGACATGGAATTTGTTTAGCTAAACATTTTAGGCCGTAAATCGAAAACGTGCCTTAATTGAAGTTATAGCGAAATATCGTATAAAGAGCGGCCGTATACCGAGGTATGGGTGTATTCGAAAAATCTGAACAAAGCTTTTTTTAATTTGGGAATTGTTACATAAAGATAATAATTCAGTATATAATTATGTTTTGCAGTGACGTGATTCCGCAAAGTGATGACTTATTAAGTCGTACGCAATTAATTTATCGATCGTATTTGCAGTAGATCATCCAGATGGAATATGGACAAGAATCGATTAATTTACGAGACGTGCGCACGAACGCGAAACGACTTCTATATAGTTTTTTTTTACGTAATCATCGCTCCTGGAATTGCATCCATCTAATTCTCGTAATGAATTGTATAATGATTACGGTTACGCTATGGAAATCGTCGTTTCGGCGGATCTCGCAACAAAAACTGATGTCGACGTCGATGGACAGAGACTTAGCAGTTACATATTCACGTATTTGTAATGTCGACTTTATGTCTTTGTGTGTGCGTGTGCATAATAATCATAATCGTTGCGAGTACGTGCATTCACGTAACGTAGAGGAGCGCGTTACGTAATGGGCGGCCCACGACGGATTCGGTAACGGCAAAGAGATACCTCCATCCATATGTGTATTTGGTATATGGATGGAGGTATCTGTTTGCCGTTGCCGTTCAGACCCACTCTTCTAAATCTCTTTTGCAAATGTTACGACACTCTCAGACACAATTATCCTCAGATATTGCACTCGAGCGCGGACGTAGAGAGGAGATACACATGCAACGCGAAGAGGAGGAGGAGGAGGCAATCGTGTTTAATGGAAATTACCGTTCGATGATCCAATTGTTTCGCAAGCATTATGAAACCGGATAGCGAGCGGCATTAATGATCCTCTCCGAACAGAGCTGAACAGTGTCTTAGGTCATTTATTTGCTGCTGCTGTTGTTGTTGTTTGCGTTGCTAGCAAAACCTTAATCACCCGCACGAAATTACCCATCGAGTTCATGGACAGATGCACCGTTACACAACGGAAATCCTCTGTTTCTGTTTCCAATACGATTTTCACTTTATTTTGTTGTCAAAGAAACGAATCTTCGGCACGTTATTGTCTTCGCATTTCGTTACTACACTTTTTTGTTACCTTCATACATTACGTGTTACGGCGATTATTAGACAATCGTTGCCCAACGCTAAAATAGTAAGCCGCATTGTTGTTTTCGTTTCGTTTTGCAAAGAAACACCTGTATTTCGTATCCTCTATTGCGTTTTCGTACTTTATTTGTCTGCATACGTAACACACGTAATGTAACGTTTGATTAATAAACGTGCATTTGTTACACGGAATCCGTTTCGTAATCGGGTTACGCATTCCCTTATAGTATTGCTTCCAACGAAATCCGTTTGTATTTCGTCGAGGTGTGTGGTCTCTGCGATATTCGATAGCTAATCTGTCATTTTCTTTCTTCTTCTTCGGACGAGGAGGAGGAGGCTTCCGTTTCAAAGAGAGTACGGTGAACTTGTGAGATAGAACAGATGTGTGGTCTGAGCCAATTAACCCCAGCCGAAAAATAAACCGCTTGCGAACATTATTAATCTGGCTTCATTTTTCTCGTGCCAAGTGAGATTTTGCAGGTGTCCCGAATCACGTACATATATATTTTTCATGTATATTTCAGTCATCTATACACTCTAACGTCCTATATTATTTTAAGTACATTACACTGATTCCAATTTCGATTTGCAAGAAAATAGTCTTTTTTCATAAATCGTAATTTAATTTGCAATCCCATTAAGTTCATTCGTCTAAACATTGTCTAAAGTATTAAATTATTTGAAGTATATTTCTTGATTCCCTTTGAAATAATCTGATTCAAATTTAGAATAGCAAGAACATATGTTTTATTTTATAAACTGTAATTTGACGTGCATATGCATCTTCTGGATCCATTCTATCTATCATAGTTTTCGAAAAAACGTTAAAATGTTATTTTTTTTCAACTTTGACAGCAAATTGTAGCCAAACGGCTCAAGTCATAACAATACATTGATATGCATTACATTACTCAACTATCCTAGTTTCATAAACATCTTTTGGATCCATTATATCTATTATAGTTTTCGAGAAAATCGTTAAAATGTGAAGACACTGCTTTTCGCACGTTAATTTTTTCAACTTTAACAGCAAATTGTAGCCAAACGGCTCAAGTCATAACAATAAATTGATATGCGTTAGATTCCTCAACTATCCTAATTTCATATGCATTTTCTGGATCAATTTTATCTGTTATCGTTTTTGATAAAATTGGTAAACTGTGAAGACACTGCTTTTTCGCATATTAATTTTTCATTTCTTCAACATTGACTGCGAATTATAACTAAACGGATCAAGACAAAGCAATAAATTGATACACATTACATTCCTCAACTATCCTAGTTTCATAAGCATCTTTGAGATCAATTCTATCTATTATAGTTTTCGAGAAAATCACTAATATGTGAAGACACTGTTTTTTTGCACGTTCATTTTTCATTTGTTCAACTTTGACAGCGAATTATAGGCAAACGGTTGAAGACACAGCAATAAATGAATATGCATTACATTCCTCAACTATCCTAGTTTCATAAACATCTTTCGGATTAGTTCTATCTATTATAGTTTTAGAGAAAATCGTTAAAACGTGAACACGCTGCTTTTTCGCCTGCTAATTTTTCATTTCTTAAATTTTGACAGCGAATTACAGGCAAACGGCTGAAGACACAGCAATAAATGAACATGCGTTACATTCCCCAACTATCCTAGTTTCATAAACATCTTTCGGATCAGTTCTATCTATTATAGTTTTAGAGAAAATCGTTAAAACGTGAAGACGCTGCTTTTTCGCCTGCTAATTTTTCATTTCTTCAATTTTGACAGCGAATTACAGGCAAACGGCTCAAGACACACCAATAAATTAATATGCGTTACATTCTACAACTATCCTAGTTTCATATGCATCTTTTGGATCCAGTCTATCTATTATAGTTTTTGAGAAAATCGCTAAAATGTGAAGACACTGCTTTTCGCACGTTAATTTTTCATTTCTTCAACTTTCATAATAGATAGATCATAATTGTAAGATGATATTTTTTTTTTAATTTTTAAGAAACAAAAATACAAAAGTATTATCTGAAATCATTTTTTGATTCTCTTTGAAATAAACTGATTCCAATTTCGAATAGCATTAAAAAAAATCATAATTATGTAATTGCAAGTAGATGAATATTGTTCATTTTTTTCATATAATTGTATAAAAAACTAAAGCCATTAACCGTAAACATAGACATTATGTAATTACAGTTTGTCTTCGGTGAACCGTAAATTTGGATTAAAGAAAATTTCACTGTTAATAATTGAAATAATTAGAAATTAAATTTAAACTTGTATATTAAGAAAACTATCAGATTAGGTGACATTGAAGTGGTCTAAGTAACATATTTTTAGATTTATAATATTTAAATGAATTTGAATAAATTCAAAATAATAAAAATAAGAATATTTATTGTAATAGTCACAAAAATAAAAGTTATTTATTTAACAATAATATTAATGATAGCAAGTCTAAGAAAAAAAAAACGGTTACTAAATTACTATTTTCGCTCAAATTAAAAAAATATACTAAAATATTCATAATTAAAATATAATTAGCTGACTTATAATATGATAGTAAACTAATGAATTTTCAAATACAAGTGACTTAGTTTATATAAGCGTTAAGTGAATTTTGTATAATGACCTATTTTTCACGATTTACAAATTTGATATTTTTTTTCTGTTTACTGTTTTATAAACAATACTAAATAACTGATATTTCAGTATTTTAGAGGTCACTTTCATAAATATTGGCACATACTTTTATATCAAATGGTTGAATAATGAAGAAGGAAGTAAATTGTAAAAAAAAAATACACTTTCAAGATAATTATAGCTACTGTAGTTCACTTTGTTTAGAGTTTTAATATGAAATTGAATTGAAGTTTGATAAGAGTTTTAATGTGAAATAAAGATTATTTTTTTTTGTAATTTTGATGAGCAATAATTACATTTTAGTGGTTTCCAATTGTCCATAAATGCGTGGGTTGTGGAGGTCGTAGGAAACAGTACTGAAACAGAGTTGGTTTAAGTTCGGAAAGAGTCTTTGGGATGTTGAAAATCTGGCGGATATATTATTAGGGTCAGCGTACTGCGACGATACGCGTCAAATGAATTATGTATCTCCGCCATTCGGATCTAAATATAGATGATGATGATCATATAAAAGCGCAATTACCATTGGACTGGGTGGATTGGATGCTGCATGCATGTCTTCCTCGGTTCGTAGAATTGCGCTCCGTGCGGAAGCTCCCCGGTAAGATGGTAATAAGTTGAGAACGGTCATGTATGTTCTAATCAACTCTCTTAACAAGGATGAATTGCTGCGTGCATCCATGGAAAGAGCAACGCATCTGGACCGAACGTTCTTCTCTCACTCCTCTCACTTCTTTCAATCATCGGGAATCCTTCTTTCCATCGACTCACGATCTTCTCAGCTTCCCTTCCGTTCACCATCTTTGTATTAAGACAATCTATTTATAAACAATACGCTCGACTCCCACGCGATTCGATCAATCATACTCATTCCAAGAAGCAGTACATATACACATTAAACACATCTTAAAATCATCATCGAATCTGAATATCAATAGCAGCAACCAATTCTCTCTTTGGACTCTCTTCAAATAAACACTAAATCATTATAGTATAGTTGCAAGAAGAAATTCTTTGAAACACACTGAAAAACCTATTCTAAAATCGTCATTGAAATTAATCGAATTTGAATATCAAACTCAAATCAATTCTTTCTTCTCACTCTCTTCTAACAAACGCTTACCATTAGCTTGGCTAAAAGAGGAAATTCACTGAAACGCACTGAAAAACCTATTCTAAAATCGTCATTGAAATTAATCGAATTTGAATATCTAACGCATATCAATTCTTTCTTTTAACTCTCTTCTAACAAGCACTTACCATTAGCTTAGCTAAAAGAGGAAATTCACTGAAACACACTGAAAAAAAACATATCACAGATTCATTGAAACCAATTGAATTTGAATATATAACGCAAACTAATTCTTTCTTTTCACTCTTTTATAACAAGCACTTATCATTAGCTTAGCTAAAACAGGAAATTCACTGAAACACACTGAAAAACCTATTCTAAAAATCGTCATTGAAATTAATCGAATTTGAATATCAAATGCAAATCAATTCTTTCTTTTAACTCTCTTCTAACAAGCATTTATCATTAGCTTAGCGAAAGAGGAAATTCACTGAAACACACTGAAAAAAACATATCACAGATTCATTGAAACCAATTGAATTTGAATATGTAACGCAAACTAATTCTTTCTTTTCACTCTCTTCTAACAAACACCTACCATTTGCTTAGCAAAAGAGGAAATTCACTGAAACATACTGAAAAAAACACATCACAGATTCATTGAAATCAATTGAATTTGAATATGTAACGCAAACTAATTCTTTCTTTTCACTCTCTTCTAACAAACACCTACCATTTGCTTAGCTAAAAGAAGAAATTCACTGAAAAACCTATTCTAAAATCGTAATTGAAAATAATCGAATTTGAATATCAAACGCAAATCAATTCTTTCTTTTAACTCTCTTCTAATAAACGCTTATCATTAGCTTAGCTAAAAGAGGAAATTCCCTGAAACACACTGAAACACCTGTTCTAAAATAGTCATTGAAATTAATCGAATTTGAATATCAAACGCAAATCAATTCTTTCTTTTCACTCTCTTCTAATAAATGCTTCACAATAAGCTTAGTTTAAAGAGAAAATATACTGAAAGACACTGAAAAACACATTCTAAAATCATCATTAAACTTAATCCAATTTCAATATCAATTCTTTCTTCTCACTCTCTTCTAACAAACACTTACCATTAGCTTAGCTAAAAGTGGAAATTTACTAAAAGACACTTAAAAACACATCCGAAAAACAACATTGAACTCAACCGAATTTGAATACCAAACGCAAATCAAATATTTCTTCTCACTCTGTTCTAACAAACGCTTAATCATTAGCTAAGCTAAAAGAGGAAATTTACTGAAACACACTGAAAAATATCCCAAAATTGTCAATGCACTCGTGGAATTTGAACATCAAACGGAACCAATTCTTCCTTCTCACTCTCTTCTAATAAATACTTCACAATAAGCTTAGTTAAAAGAGGAAATTTACTGAAAGACGCTGAAAAACGTCCTAAAATCATCATTAAACTTAATCCAATTTCAATATCAAACCCAAATCGATTTTTTCTTGTCACTTTCTTCTAACAAACACTTACGCTTAGCTAAAGGAGGAAATTCACTGAAACACTGAAAAACACATCCCAAAAACATCATTGAACTCAATCGAATTTGAATATCAAGCGCAAACCAATTCTTTCTTCTCACTTTCTTCTAATTAAGTTAACCATTATTTTTGGAAAGCAATTCTTTAAGCTTTGCTAAAAGTTGAAATTAATTGAAACATACTTAAAAACACAAAAACGAATTTGAATATCACACTGAAACAAAAATCAAGACTGTAATAACTAAAAAAACTGTAATAACTTTAGAAGAAATTCATTGAAACAAATCGAAAAACACTTACTAAAATCATCATTGAGATCAATAAAATTTGAATATCAAGCACAACCAATGTTTCATTTCAATCAACACTTAACATTGCGCTAACCGCAAAATGAAAACATCGAGACCAGATGATTCAGATTCAGATCAAACAATGAAACCGTGTATTTATTGCGCGATTTAAATATCGCTTTAAATGTCAATAAAGTAGCGTAAAAGGCGCGACATAAATTCGTGCAAATTTATGAATCGAAGGCGCGCATACTTATTTTAAACTAACCGCCGTTTCTCCAAGGCTGCAGCTATTTTTCCACGATGGAAAAAAAAATGCGAGTACGTGTAATTATTTATAAATATTGTAGTGACCAATATTTTCTTTTTTTTTATTTGTGAGAAGAAAATCTATTTATTTGTTTCTCTCGGCATCCGAATTGCAGCGATTGTGTACATATATACATAATTCGGTTCCTTCAAACGAGTTATTTCTGTGGTTCATAAATGTTTCAGCCGACGGCCAGTATATTCGATCGAAATTTCGTGGCGTGATTATGTTTGTTTTTCGTTTTTCTTTAAAATTTTATATACCGTTATTTCACTTGCAATCCCATTATTCTCGTTGCCGTAAACAATTTAACATGAGTACAATTTTAATGGAGATTTATTGAGTTCTGTTTACTGAAAGTTGCTTAAGTGGCCCACGTTGTGCGCTAAATGTGTTTTTTTTTTTCATATAGATAAGCTTTAATTGTTAGGTTTTGTAATGTTGGTATGCATTTTGGAACAGATAATTTAAACAGCTGTAGAACAGCTAGTTTAAGTTACAATACAATATTACGTAATGCAGAAAAGTTCATATACTTTATATATATTTGGATAGTCATTGCCTTGAAGATTTAGCTTAATATATGTTGGTAAAACTAATTGTGCTAAAAAATAGGTCTTTTAGAACCAGTCTTCCGTAATAATAGCTCAAAATTGATGCTTTTGATTCAATTTCCAGAATTACGAACATTCTGATATAAATAGTACTAAGTGTTGGGCTAGGTGGATGAAGTTAGTGAAAAGCTCAATGTTTCAGAATGAGTTTTATGTAATTAACTATGGACAATACTAGTTGAAACTTGTTGGATTAGTTGATGAATATTACCAGTTTCTGTTTATACAAAATAGTTCACCATTGAAACTAGCTTTGATAGGTTTGGAATGAAAAGTTCTAGTTCTCAGAACTAATCTTAGACTAAATTGTGTCAAAATTAGGTAAGATTTATTAAATTAATGAAAAGTTGTCAATTGCAGAACATAATATAAGTAATACTAATTGATAATTGTGTTGCATCAATGGCAAAGGCGCTGAAAATTACTAATTTTGATATGTGAAATGTGTTATTGTTAAAACTAGCGTTGATACTACAAACTTGTAAATCTTAGAATTAGTGAGATTAATAATATATTTTAGATTAAAAAATAAGTAAAAAATTTGAGAAAAGTTTTAAATTTCGGAACCAGTTTTAACTACATACTTGTAGTAAAATACTAGTTGAAAATTGATAATTTAGGCTTTCACTCTTACTAGTTCTGGTTTATACGAAATATTTTATCATTCAAACTAGCTTTGGTAATGAGAAGTTGTTAATATTAGAATTAGTTATATATATATAAAGTTTCTGAAAAGTTCTAAATTTCAGAACCATATCTAAATTTCTTTGCATATTTCTAGCTCTGGAGTTTCATTGTAATTAGCTATTAGAACTACTTATATCAATATATGTTTTAGTTTAAAAGGAGCTAAAAAATAGGTTGGATTTATTAAGTTGATGAATAAGTCTGAATTTCAGAAACTGTTTAGTGTAATTAGCTATGAGTAATACTAGTTGAAAATGTATGCTTTGGGCAGATTACTAGCTTTATTTTACAGGAAATATTTTATCATTAATAAAAGTTTTGATGGGCTTTTTGTAATTAAATTTATAGTTTTTGTTAAATTGTGTTAAATAATGGGTTATATTTATTAAGTTGGTGAATAATTCTAAATTTTGGAACCAGTTTTTCGTAATTAACTATGAACAAAACTAGTTCAAATTTGATGCTTTTGGACTAGATCCAGCATCAATTAAAACCTCAAATCTGGTTTAGTGTAATTAAATATGGGTAATATTAGTTGAAAAATCATGTTGTATTGATAATTCAATGAGTTAGTTATTACTAGTTCTAGTATTACTCGAAAGATTCAGTGTCAACCACACTTTTAGAATTACTCTAATAAGACATTTAGTTGCGTATAAGAACAAAATAATCTAGCTATTCATTAAATGTTTCCATTACTAAAACATCATGCTTGGTGGAGAGCCAAAATTAATTGATTCCGGAGCCAAACTCCAAAAAGTATACACATCTCCTCTCGCAATTACTTCTCATACAATATATTTTCGCTTGGATTCTTAAACTTTAAACAACAGATGTTAAAACATGGCATTCAATTAAAATGAAAAAATAATTTTACAAAAAAAATGCGGTTGACATCAATTGATTGTTATTATTCGTTTGAAGCATTTCCAATACATTTTTTTAAATCTCTATAGTCTTATGTAAATAAAGCATTTTTTTCAAAATCTAAAGTAAACTTCCGACGTCCCCGTAACCCTGATTAACACTGAAATCTGTATTTGTTTTGTTTTCAGTTGCTATTTTTTTTTCGCGGAATAGCACACGTCGCATTGCCAAGAAAAATTGGCACTTTCGGAAGAAAAAAAAAAGAGAAATGTAAAAGCGAATCGAAAAATAGTTTTGCGCATTTGTGCAAATCGATACAGTCGATTAAAATAAATACGTACTGAAGTCACGTAGTTTATGTTGCTTTTAGGAAATGATTCAAGTTGAAGTAGAAAGAAAATCGTGTTTATTTTGATGATCAATTGAAGTATAATTAATGATAATTGTATCATGAAAGTCGTATTTAGTAAACTATATCTTAATTACGAACAATGTATATACACTTGCTTTTTTCAGTTTATATTTATTTTGTAATGAAGTCACGCAGTTTGTGTTGCTTTAAAGAAATGATTGAAGTTGAAGTAGGAAGAAAATCGTGTTTGTTTTGATACTTAATTTAAGTAATATTAATGATAATTGTATCATGAAACTCATACTTAGTAAGCTATATCTTAATTATGAACAATGTATGCACACTTAATTTACTCAATTTCTATTTATTTTCTAATGAAGTCACGTAGTTTATGTTACTTTTAGAAAATGATTCAAGTTGAAGTAGAAAGAAAATCATAATTAAGCATCAATTTAAGTAATATTCATTATTATCATTAAAGTTATATGTAGTTTCTATTTATTTTATAAAACAGTTTCATATTAAGTATTTGTTAGGGTTTGTGAAACTTTTACTAATCTTTTTATATGAAAATCTTCATGTACGCGTTTTAAGTTTCTGGTGAAACTAGGTAAACATCGTATCTTTCAGCAAATCCAGCTTAATCAGTCTTGAATGATCCAAGACATTCCAGAAATGTACCATAGTTTCTTCATTAATTTTCCTAATCTCAGTTAAATGTAAGAGATAACTCTAAATTTGGAAAAAAATAAGTATAGAAGTTACAGAAGTCACGTAGTTTGTGTTGCTTTTAGGAAATGATTTAAGTTAATGTAGAAAGAAAATCGTATTTATTTTGATACTTAATTTAAGTAATATTTTATCATTACTATCATTAAAGTCATATATAGCTTCTATTAATTTTATAAAACAGTTTCATATTAAGTATTTGTTAGGGTTTGTGAAACTTTTACTACTTTTACTTCTTTTCATATGAAAATCTTCATGTACGGGTTTTAAATTTCTGGTGAAACTAGGTAAACATCGTATCTGTCTGTTCATGTTCTTTCAGCAAATCCAACTTAATTAGTCTTGAACGATCCAAGACATTCCAGAAATGTATAGTTTCTTCATTAGTTTTCCTAATCTCAGTTAAATGTAAGAGATAACTTTAAATCAGGAAATCTAAGAAAACACGAAAATCTATGTAGTTTACATAACTATACAAGTGCAACACGGAAAAATAATGGCCACGTAGATTTATCGCCTCGACGAGTTAATCCCATGCGTATGATTAGGGTGTTGCACAAAGGACTTTATTATTAGAACCGGTAAACAGAGACTGAAATAAATCCTAGGATTTAGGCTTCACCATTTCCTTGGGCATTGACGCTGAGAATACACGAGTTCAATACTTATTTGAGAAGACAAAGAAAGCAAGCAAATAAATCCTGCTACGGGGTTTCTAATCTGATATAGATTTTCCAGGAACTGTGATTAGATCACAGAGCGTTTCGCGAAAACAATATAATTTAATAAATGTAAATGCGCAGGATTTTAAGATTATAGTTTTCCTGTTCTTGAGAAATTTGCAATGCGTGATTGTATGCAGATAAAAGTTACCTCGAACGTGTATCGTCATTTGCATATGGGCTTGAATCGTATGATTCGTTAACTTATAAAAATATCATGGATTTATTAACAAAAAAATAATAGAAACTTTGTTTGTTTTTCATTAATAATAAATAGATTTCATTATTTGCATTATTTTCATAGAAAGGACTATTGATAATCCTAATTATTGTTAGTTCATTTATGAAATGATTATTTAATATAAAAAAGCAATTATTAATAAAAATAAAATACATTTTATTTTGTAAATTAATGTGTTTTAAGAATAGTTGTAAATATTTTCAACAATTTATTAGTTAATTTGTTCAAATTAAAAAAAAAAACTAGTATTTAGTGAAATGAACTTTAATAAAATATGATATTTTTACTAATTAGATAACAAAATGCAGATAAATGTTACGTGTTTTGTAATCCTGTTTTCACGATACCAAAAATTTCTTAGTTGAAATGTTTCATCAATGTGTTTATTAATATTAATATTTATTGCAACATTTTAATACAATAATAAATAATAATAGAAAAAGATAATATTAATAAAAAAATACAAAACAGTTTGTTAGACGTGTATTTTTTAATTAATTTTATGTAATTATTGGGTAATGAGAAATCTATAAGTTTGTTACATTTGTATATTAAACCTTGAGTTTTGCGAATATTAATCCATGAACCAGTTTTAAGAATTCTGAATGATTTGAACGACCTCCAAATGAGAAATTTCAATTATGAAATGTAATTGATTTAACATTATTAAAATCATTTGTTGTATCATTGTAATTGAGGTTGAAGTGCATTGACTTTAGAAATTATTTTTTTTAATCGATTAATTGAATATTTTAATTAAATCCCCTTTGCTAACGCAATTAGTTTGAACAATTTTGTGTTATATTTTATTCGCTCGAAACGGGTTGATGAACAATGCATGTTTCGCTGTTGTTTCCTGCGAACTGTGTGAAAGAGGACCATGACCGCGCCTCTGTTCCCAAACGGTAACACAAAGGCATCCCGTCTTGGCTAATTAAAGAGTCTTCCACGCTCGTCGCTCCAACGGCTACCATTCTTGTCTGCAGAATGTATACACAGCATTCGACTAGCAGTAGCAGGTCCTTGAGACTGCATCGGGGAAATATCGTTTTTATTCAGCAGCATCTAAAAATAGTCGTTGTCATTGTCCTGCGCTCCTGCCGTTTTCCGCAGGAGTCTGGTCGACGTCCTTCGAGGCTGATGTTAAACGAATCCGTCTGGAATGGTTTTAATATGCGGCAGACGGATACGGTTCGATGAAGAGAGTGCTGTTAAATGGATGTATCTGTTATTGTTGTTGTTGTTGTCGTCGTCGTCGAGTAGTAGTATGCTGTATGTAGTTGTACAGTATGCGAGGGGAAACGACCTGGTGACATTGACCGTTCGAGGACGCGGCCGTCGCCGCCACCGGCGATCACTCGCTCATTAGCGGATGCAACTCGATTTCCTCGTCGAAATACACAAAATTTCATTCCAATCTTTTCGATTCCGCAAATCTTGACTTCAATACCTTATTCATCACTTTGCTACAACTTGTACAACATCGAAATATTGATTTGTTTTTTTGGTCTTTTTGCAACGATATTTGCAATCTATCCAAATCGGACATTAAGCAAATCAGCTTGTTGTTGCAGACACTTGTTCGGAACCGTTGCCCAGTGACAACTAATTCATTATGATGACTGCAAATATTTGGAAGTACCGGGGTTTGAACCCGGGACCCCAAATTTTGCGGACGACGACTCAAGCCATTTGGTTATGAGTCGCCTAAATTGAAATTAAGATCCTTAAGACTACTGAACCTTTTGGCACCCTGTTGGGACTATGTTTATTACTACATATTGTTAGTATTAGTAATGACGTGTCAAAGTGGGTAACTTTCCACTCACAGGGGAAACTCATCCCCTACCCCTAAATATTTTGTAATCGGTCGGTTTTGTAAGGCGAGACACTCAGAATTATAAGTTAGTCCTAGTTCCTAGCAGTTCCTAGGTAGTCTTAGAAAGTCTTAGATGGTTGCAGTCAATCCTACTATTCCAAGACCTACATCTATCTATTAATATTTAATAAAGACTTATTCCATAAACCGTCTTCTAGCTAGAACTCACATAAATATCCACTAGGACTCCGCAACGAACAATCAATAAGATATTTCCAGAGAAATCGCATCCCGCGACACGACAATTTATCATAATGGGACATATGATAAATTTGAACGGGACAGTCCCATTTTTAAGTTAACTTGCTGTCCCAAAACAACGCTGAAATGTTTCATTTTCATAAGGAGAGAAACCCATAGCAAAACATTATTAAAAAAATACATTCAATTTCATTCCAAACTTTTAGTTTTCACAATATTAACTTCAATACCTTATTTATTACTTTACTATAACTTATAGAATATTGAAATATCTAAATTAAGATCCTTAAATAGTCTAGTATCCTGAAAATTGAACGGGACAGTCTTTAGTTCACCTGTCCCATTGTTTCAGATAGAGAATAACCCATAGTAAAACATTATAAAAAATACATTCAATTTTATTCCAGAGTTTTCGTTTTCACAATATTTACTTCTAAAACTTGTACAACATCGAAATATTGAAACTTAGATACTTGAATCGTCTAGTAAAACTTAAATGATCATATAGTCCCCTTTACAGTTAGCTTCTCCTTTTGTCCCAAACACCGCTGAAATGTCCCATTTTCTGTAAGAGAGCTTTCAAATTTTAATAAATATATTCCAATATTTTCGTTTTCACAATATTTACTTCAATAGCTTATTTGCTATAACTAATATAACATCGAAAGAAAATCCTTAAATAGTCTACTAAACATAAAATGATTCATGGGACAATTCTGAATGGGACAATCTCCTTGTTTCAGAAAGTGTTAACACTTATTTCCAGGAATATTTCAATAGAAAGTAGTTGGAATTGTACAAACACTTTCAGAGCTATAATTTGAATCAATTGAACTTTCCTATAAATATTTAATATTTTTTATATTTACATCCTTAGACCCCTAGAAACGGTCTTTTCCCTTATGAATAAGTTGTAAACTAGCAGAAATCACGTTTGCAAGTCGCAGTTCTTAAAGTAATGTAAATTATCAAAGAAAATTGTAAGAAATCATGTCACAAATTTCATTCATATTTTAATTCAACATCAAATGTATTAAAGTAAAGAAATGTAAAGAAATATTCGTTTTCTTGGCAGTTTATATTCCATTTTGACGAATTTTTCAAAGAATTAAAGACCTTAATTTTATATGTCATTAGATATGGTATGTTTAAAATAAAAATTTCTCGTTTAAGTTTTAAGTTTCCTTTACTTTATACTTATTGTTGATGATATAATTCCTCTGAATAAATAATAATATGTTTTTCAACAGTTATTACCAAATAGAAACTTAATACAATAAAAATTAAGAAGAAAATAAGTAGAACGTAAAAAATGAAATAAATTCCATTGTTGTAAAGGGCTATTTATTATAGGACTTTCTACCCAATACCTCTTAAAGCATTAATTACTTAGTGATATAAACATAAGAAAATAGTTTATAAGTTGTGAAATATGTAATGAAAAGATGTAGATTTCCATGATTATAGAAAACTATTGGACCCATATTCGATATTTGCAGTGCACTTGATTCTTGGGAAATTTTCCGACGGATTTTTCACCGTCTCCCTGGCCAACTGCCAAACTATCTCGAACACGTTTTCGATATTCATTTGTCACGAAGTTTCGGGCGATACCTTCCACTCAACACGTACACAACAAGCGCGCACGCTGCTCCTCAAATCATTTGCTTCCGATCCTCTCCAACATTCTTCACAATACATTAACTTACTGTCCAAACTAATGACTCAGTAATTTCCCATTCTTGGGAGTTCTTTCCACCTTCCTATCAATAGCACTTAGGAGTTTTCTCCTTCTCAGTCTCTTGGAATCTATTTTTAAAGTGGTAATACCTTAAAAGTAACTTCTACAGATTTCTTACTAATAAGTAGTTTTTTTTTATATATTCAGAATAAATGTTTATAAAATCTTGTGGTTCATTAGAAATTTTAATGCCTATTTGATTAAGTAACAGAAATTTAATTATCTCCAACTTCAAATCAAATTATATACAATAGAAATTTCATTTAATCAACATTTTTTTTAACTGTTGATATAATTGATTTTGATATT
This sequence comes from Nicrophorus orbicollis, assembly GCA_018845635.1. Lineage (NCBI taxonomy): Eukaryota > Metazoa > Arthropoda > Insecta > Coleoptera > Silphidae > Nicrophorus > Nicrophorus orbicollis. The sequence goes on along the minus strand of JAFMTC010000090.1, from coordinate 367,825 downwards.
TAATATTTCTTAAAATTAATATGAACTTATTAATAAGTCTTACAGTTAAAACTTTACAATATTGATGATATTTTTTATTAATATTGTCTATATATTTAAATTATTTACCAATTTTGGATATGTGATTCATGTAAATTCATAGAATTGAGTTGACGAATTTTACAACATACTAAACGGATGCTAATTGAAGAATTAAATATATGTTTTCTTTGAAAAACTCTTGGTATTTTCATACAAAAAAAGTAGTCTATTTCGTTCCATAAAACTATGAAAATGATAAAAGTGTAGGAAGTGGACGGTAATGTTCCTTGATTCGAAGGAGAGCAAGTCAAGTAACGTACGTACATTGAGAAGAAGGAAATAATTATCAATTAAAGCACGGTGCAATCCTTGATGTTTTGCATTGCACAAAGAAAAGGTGAAATCAACGGTTGCAGCTGCAGAAAACACCTAAAAAAGGAGCATTCACAACGCGATTCAACCTTGCAAAGGTATTTACAGTGATTGAGTCTGAAAATATTCATCAATATTTATGAGTTTACCAAAAATTTGCCAGCGCATACACCCCAAAAAGTGAGACAAACAGAGAAGAGGAAAACAAAGATGTTGATAGTTTATTGGCGGTGCGCCATCCTCGCAACAGCTCATAAACATTCCTTCAGAGATGTGCGAAAACTATTTTGAAATGATGACAAAACGATTAGAAAACGACACGATTTTCCCTTGAATCGCTGTGATTCCGTTCACAAATCTTACCAGTAGATGCAAAACGGTTTTAATGATGGAGTTTGGAAATCTCGTTCGTTTATGGTGTGTATTCGAAGGTAAGGTAAGGCAACGAAATCAAATGCGTCCGGTGAAAGAGAACGCGATGATGACTCACTTATTTCGAGTGCAGTGTTCACCTGCGCCATTTAAATCTAATTAAGGGACTCTAATTACATTAATAAAAAAATAAATAATAATAACGAAATGAAAATAAACTTACGTAAGTCGCAAATGTGAGTTTAACGTTGGAATGGAAATGGAAAAAGAAACAGCAAAAGCGTCGTGTCCTATAAATACGCGTAGGGATTAGATCTTGCGCAAATACCGATTGTACGGTTTCTCACTAACCGTGGATTATGTTGTAATGATTGTAGAATATTACTTACTCTCGAATTACTTAATAGCAGCCGGAGTTGCAAAACGCGAAATTGCTATAATATGTGTGAAGTGGGTACTGGAAATATCACGATTTTTGTTTGCCGTTTTCTCTTCGCCGGATTGGATTATCGTAAAATGGTTGCAATTATAAACTAGGGGTATTCTTTCGGACGTTAAATTACTTAATTTCCAAAATGATGGATTGTTATTGTATCTGTGAAATGTGTGTTCGTTAACAGCACGCTTTCAGGTTGCTTCTTTGATGAATTATGAAATGGTTGCAATTACGAGTGAAGGTTTTTTTTTCTATAATTGATATCCAATTTGGTTGTTAAATTAATGTCGAAATACTTAATAGATGAGTGTGAAAATGCGAAATTGCTATTTTATATCTGCGAAGTGATCACGATTTTAGTTTGCTTCTTAAATGATTATGAAATTGTTGTAATTACAAACTAGGGGTTTTTAAGCGTAAGACTCATTAAATTAATGCTGAATTACTTAATAGATAATTTCAAAATGTTGACTTGCTATTATATCTGTAAAACGAATGTTGGAAATATCATGATTTTTGTTTGCTTTTGAACTGATTTTGAAAAAGTTGTAGTTATAAATTACGTTATATCCCGTTATTTGTTCGCTTTTTAATTGATTGTCAACGAGTTTTATTAACAAATGTACAGTTTTTCAAATTAATACACAACTTTGTTGTTAAATTAATGCTAAATTACAAGATAAATGAGTGCTGAATTACTTAATTAGATGAGTTTCAAAATGTTGAATTGCTATTACGTATGTGAAGTAATATGTTGGAAATATCATTATTTTTGTTGGATTTTGACCTGATTTTGAAAAAGTTGTATTTACGAATGAAGTTATAAATGAATATCACGTTATTTGTTTGCTTTTTAAATGATTTTGAACGAGTTTTATTTACAAATGAAGAGTTTTTTTTAATTAATACTTTGCTGTTAAATTAATACCAAATTACAAGATAAATGAGTGCTGAATTACTTAATAGATGAGTTTCAAAATGTTGAATTGCTATTACATCTGTAAAACGAATGTTGGAAATATCATGATTGTTGTTTGCTTTTGAACTGATTTTGAGAAAGTTTTTATTTTCGAATGAAGTGATAAATTAAAAACGTGATTATTTGTTCGCTTTTTAATTGATTGTGAACGAGTTTTATTAACAAATGAAGAGTTTTTTTTTAATTAATACCCAACGTTGTTGTTTAATTAACGACAAATTACAAGATAAATGAGTGCTGAATTACTTAATTAGATGAGTTACATAATGTTGAATTGCTATTACATATGTGAAGTAAATATTGGAAATATCGTGATTTTTTTTTGGATTTTGAGCAGATTTTGAAAAAGTTGTATTTACGAATGAAGTTATAAATGAATATCACGTTATTTGTTTGCTTTTTAAATGATTTTGAACGAGTATTATTTACAAGTGCAGAGTTTTTTGAATTAATACCCAACTTTGTTGTTAAATTAATACCAAATTACAAGATAAATGAGTTTAAAATTGATATTATATTTCGGAAATGAGTTTGAAAATATCACATTAATCGTTTGCTTTTATATGTTTATAGAGTTGCAATTATAAATGTTGATTTTTTTTTGTAATTAATTTACAAGTTAGTTGTTAAAATTGTGTCTAATTACTTAATAGATACTTAAGTATCAAAATGTGGAGTTACTAAGATTTTTGTTTGTTTCTTAAATGTTTATGAAAGAGTTGCAATTACAAATTCATGTTTCTTTTGTAATGAATTTACAACGTTGTTGTTAAATTAATGGCAAATTACAAGACAAATGAGTGCTGAATTACTTAATTAGATGAGTTTCAAAATGTTGAATTGCTATTACGTATGTGAAGTAAATGTTGGAAATATCATGATTTTTGTTGGATTTTGACCTGATTTTGAAAAAGTTGTATTTACGAATGAAGTTATAAATGAGTACCACGTATTTGTTTGCTTTTTAAATGATTTTGAACGAGTTTTATTTACAAATGTTCAGTTTTTTAAAATTAATATCCAACTTTGTTGTTAAATTAATGCCAAATTACAAGATACATGAGTTTAAAATTGATATTATATTTCGGAAATGAGTTTGAAAATATCACGTTATTCGTTTGCTTTTATATGTTTATAGAGTTGCAATTACAAATGAAGATTGTTTTTGTAATTAATTTACAAGTTAGTTGTTAAAATTGTGTTTAATTACTTAATAGATACTTAAGTATCAAAATGTTGAGTTACTAAGATTCTTGTTTATTTCTTAAATGTTTACGAGAGATTAATTTATTTATTAGTTTACAAGTTAGTTGTTAAAATTGTGTCTAATTACTTAATAGATACTTAAGTATCAAAATGTTGAGTTACTAAGATTTTTGTTTGTTTCTTAAATGTTTATGAAAGAGTTGCAATTACAAATTAATGTTTCTTTTGTAATGAATTTACAAGTTTGTTGTTAAATGAATACTAGATTAGTTAATAGATATGTTTGAGAATGCGAAGTATTACATTTGAAGTGGGCGTTGGAAATATTACGATTTTTGTTTGTTTCTAAGATGTATATGAGATGATTACAATTACAAACTAAAAAGAGTTTTTAAGTCATTGGATATTCAATTGTTCAAACTTGTTCGTTAAATTATTAACGATGAGTTTGAAAATACTGAATTTTTATTAAATCCCTAAAGTCAGTGTTGAAAATATCACGATTTTTATTTGCTTCTTGAAGAATTATGAAATTACTGAGAGTAACAATTAGTTAAAGGTTGAAGTAATTAAGAGATGTTAATAGTTTTCTCTAGTCTATTTACTTAATAATTGAGTAAGTGTATGAAAAGTCGAAGAATTTTTAAATTTAGTACTAGCAATGACATCATAATTATATTATTTTATTAATTAAAATATACAGTTTCATTTGTAATTTAGACTCAATTTTATGCTAAAAGTTCGTTTAAGGTTTAATTGTAAAAACAAATATTGAGTTTCATAGTTTTACATGTCAGTACTATGCTTGAATGTAGTCATATTAAATTTATTAGAATGTACTTTGTTATAAGTTTGTGGAGATTCTGTTAAATGATTTCAAACATCAAATTGTACGAACAAAACCTTATTACATTAACAATTATAAAAAAATTAAACAAATTCAATTGCTGCAAAGAGGTATCGACCCTAGGTTTTTCTGCCTAGATAAATTATATTATCTCTGAGTTACATAATTTGAAACTGAAGTAACTTGGACAAAAAGGACATTTGTTGAATTGAATATCTCGTATATTTTATTGTGGATCTGTACGAACTGGGAAATATGATTAAATATGAATGAATTGCGATTCGGTGAATGAGTGAAAAAATAAATAAATCGTGACGTTTTTCCATTGTGTTGTTGTTGTTGTGCCACATGAATGAGAGATGTGTGCATGCACGTGAAGAAAGGGTGGCAGTTTAATGGATTGTTTCGTTGCGTAAGGGACTTGAGGTTCTCAATGTGGGAACGTGCGAAGGCGGCCATCAATTGCGTTTGACAAGCTGTCATCGTTCGTTGTTTTTGGTTTGTCTACGTCGTCTTGAGAGCTGAAGAAAGAATGCCCCGGGATTGGCGTCATCGGAAGCGTCCGATGACGACGGAGGCGGCGGTGACATTTCCATTTTCCCCGGGAATTACAAATCGATACGAGCTACACATCTCGCCCACACACCACCCCCGACAAAACCGATTCCCCTATCAGACGGACGGATGGCGGATTTCGTTACGCAACAGGCGTTGCGCGCAACACGGACCTTCGGAACCGAGTTGCACGAGGTTCGTCCTCCCGGGGAAAAGGAGATGCATGACCTCAGTCTGAATGCGATCCATAAATCCGGTGCGAAATCGTCGCTCGTCAATCATTATGCAATTTGCTCTAATTGTTGATTGCAGGAAAACAATGGTACTTAGTTGTAATAATGATACAATGCAGAAGCTGTTGAACAGATCTTAAAGTTAACAAGACTTTTTTTGTTAGCAAAACGCTTTTATCTGGAAAGTAATGTTTTGTTACTATTTCTCTGAACTCAGTGCACTTGCATCATTTTGTTATTGAAAACAAATATGTATGTTTGTTATTTTATCTTAGCTATTAGTAAACAATTGAAACATTGAAATATTTTGTATACTGACATTGAAATAGAAGGAATAGAAACAACATATCTTCATGAACTTATGATAAAATTCTAATGATAAAACGACAAATAATGAACGAAATACAACCCATAATCAAAAATTTGGTTTGAAAATATTCATTAATTGACTTTTCATATGTTATTCACATCCTCTTTCACATGAATTTAGAACACTCAATCTATAAGATTCGAAAATTTGAGTAAGTTGTATCCATTATTTTGTTAAACTCGATTCTTTAACTCAAATTATAACAGTTAATCTCTAAGTTTGAAGTTTATAAATTTCTATGAATTTCACTTAACTATTATTATGATATTGAAAGTATCGATAAAATGTTATTTCTCGGTATAAATTTTATACATTTTCGTTAATTTCCCTTAACTATTAATAAACTGTTATTTTGTTATTGAAAGTATCGACAATGTTTTATCTCTAGGTTTAAATTTGATACATTTCTGTGAATTTCGTTTAACTATTAGTTAACTAATATTATGCTATTGAAAGTATCGATAAAATTATGTTTTTCGGTATAAATTTTACACATTTTCGTTAATTTTTTTTAACTATTAGTTAACTGTTATTTTGTTATTGAAAGTATCGACAATGTTTTATCTCTAGGTTTAAAATTTATACATTTCTGTGAATTTCACTTAACTATTGTTAACTATTATTATGCTATTGAAAGTATCGATAAAATTATAATTCTCCGTATAAATTTTACACATTTTCGTTAATTTCCCTTAATTATTAGTTAACTATTATTTTGTTATTGAAAGTATCGAAAATGTATCAATCTCTAGGTTTAAATTTGATACATTTCTGTTAATTTCTCCTAATTGTCAGTTATGTATTATTTTGTTGTTGAATGTATTGTCAAAATTTTATCTCATGGTTTAAATTTGACAAATTTCTGTAATTTTATCTTAATTATTAATTAACTATTATATTGTTGCTAAAAGTTTCAACATAATTTTATCTTTCGTTTTAAATTGAATACATTTTTGTTAATTTCCCTTAACTATTAGTTAACTATTATTTTGTTATTGAAAGTATCAACAATGTTTTATCTCTAGGATTAAATTTTATACATTTCTGTGAATTTCATTTAACTATTAGTTAACTATTATTATGTTATTGAAAGTATCGATAAAATGATGTTTCTCGGTATAAATTTTACACATTTTCGTTAATTTCCCTTAATTATTAGTTAACTATTATTTTGTTATTGAAAGTATCGACAATGTTTCAATCTCTAGGTTTAAATTTGATACATTTCTGTTAATTTCTCCTAATTATCAGTTATGTATTATTTTGTTGTTGAATGTATTGTTAAAATTTTAATTTGACAAATTTCTCTTATTTTATCTTAACTATTAATTAACTATTAGATTGTTGCTGAAAGTTTCAACATAATTTTATCTTTCGTTTTAAATTGAACACATTTTTGTTATATTATCTTTGCCAATGACCTAAGAAACATACAAGAAGCATCTGATCTCAATGTCGATGTGGATGTTGATGATGATGCTCACGACCTCATCTCGGTATTCCCGGCTAAACGCAAACACCTCCAGCCTGATTTACGATCACCCCGACTGTACGCGAGCCAAGTGCTCCTCACCACGTCCAACTTAATTGAATCCGAGCTGTAAATCCTTCAATTTTATTGCATCCATTGTGCTGTGTCTCGGCCGAACGCTACTTTTTCTTCCTCTTTGTTTTTTCTCCTTTTATTTTTAATCCAACCGCATCTATATATTCTATTGTTTGTTTGGTTTCAGGGTACAAAAGCGCCGTGCCGGGCACAGCAGATATTTTGGGAATCGAACCCAGGTACTGCCTGAGATCGCGGAACGCCGGCCTTCAGACCAGGTCTTCCCCGAACCATCAGCATTTCGACAAGGTGATTTCCTCCTCGCATTCATACATCCACCCTATTGATCACAGCATTGAGCAAACAAGAACAGCTATTGACTCTCCCCTCGTTTCCGTTTACAGCTGCTCAGGCGACTGATCCAGTCTCACAGGAAGAACAGGCTTCACTACCTGAGGAAACGCAGGAAGGCCGACGACAATCTCAGTGTTTGCCTCTCGCGTACCAAAGAATTCCGAAAGATCATCAAGAACGTTGAAATAGTTAAAGGTATTAATAACTTGTTTTTTTAATATTTATTATTATTTCATTCCATTATTACTTTACAAAGTAAAATATGTTCTTTGTGTAATGATATTTGAACTTATTATCTCTAGTTTTTGATAACGTCGCTCAAGAACAATGATATCTATTACAATACAATTATGAATTATAGTACAATATGCTATAAATATTCTTTTAACACATGACAGCTCTTGAATCACTTTTAGGTAAAACGCATTTAGATATTATTATTGACAAATTCAGTTTATTGAGATTAATATGTTAAAGAGTTTTAAGTAGATTTATTAATAGTGCAACGTTTTAAAAAGTCTTAAGTCCTATTTAAATGCTGAAATATAGTATTTATATCATAATATTTCATTAAGGCTTGAATTCTTTTGTACACTTTGAAGATTTCTGTGGAAATGCACCATTAGATCTTAGTTAATAGCTTCGAATGGTGTATTTTATAATTATGAGTATGTGAGTGTTTGTGTGTTATAGTATGTGTGAAGTATTTGTGGTTTGACTAACCGTTGGCATTTCGGTTGTTTTCGTTTTCAGAGAGAGCAGTCCGCGTGGCCTGGGATCACGTAACACTATCGGTGTTGGAGTGCATATTGTGCAGCAGATGTTTATTGGATCCGGTGACGACGCGATGCGGCCACACTTTCTGCAGGGGTTGTTTGGCCCGTGTTATCGATCACGGGTGGGCATGTCCCCTGTGCATGGCCCCTCTCGACGCAACCGAAGAGACGAGGGGCACCACGCTCGTCATTCAGGAGGCCATCGAATTCCTGCTTCCCGAAGACTACATCGAGCGATTGGCCATAAGCAACCAGGAAATCCAGGTGCTCGAGAAGGACAGTCAAGTGAGTATTCGCTTTTGCGGCAAAGGATGTATTAGAAGTTCAATGAGCAATTTTGTAGCCGTTCCAGGTACCCGTCTTCGTCTGCACGAACGCGTTTCCGAGCGTCGCGTGTCCCCTGTACGTCTACGAGCCCAGGTACAGGCTTTTGGCCAGAAGATGTTTGAAGTCCAACACCAGGAGATTCGCGATGGCCGCTCGCACCGAAAACTCTGAGAAATTTGCGCCTTTCGGAACCGTTCTTGAAGTGAGAGACGCCGTCCATATGCGAGATGGCACATCCATTCTCACAACTGTCGGTGTCCGTCGATTTAGGGTGTTGGAGAAAGGCGAACTCGTAAGATATTTGATAATAATCTTTGGAACATAGATTTACACGTTTTCATTACAGGATGGTTACGATACCGCCACGGTGGAGTACATCAAGGATTGCGACGTCTCCGAGGAAAAGCTTCCGGAGCTTCTGGATTTGCACGAGCGAGTGTACAGCAAAGCCGGCAAATGGGTGAGCTCTTTGGCTCCCAAAGTTCTCGCTGAGGTCGAAACTTGCATCGGCGAAATGCCGCCGTTGGAGTCCGATTGGTACAAGTTACCGGACGGACCATCGTGGGCTTGGTGGCTCATGCCAATCCTACCGTTATCATCAAAACTCCAAGTAAGTTGAATCAAATTCCACTCACTTCTTACCCAGTTAATTAACACTTATTTACTACAGATCGGCTTCTTATACACGACGGACTTGGAGAAGCGCTTGAAAGCTATAGACAAGATGCTCGAGCACATGAAGATTAAGATGCGCGCTCTCAAGAGGACCAACTCGCTGAGGTGCACCGAGACCGTCGAGAACTCGGACTCCTGTCGACTGTCCTGGCTTATATGAGAAACAAAGACAATTTTTGATTTGCTCAATATTAATAATGATGGTCTACCACCCTCCGTGGACACCGGATTTCAGGTCATCCATATCTTAAGTCGTTAATTTGAGGAAGAAAGCCGTTATCCACCTTTTCTTTCCTTCAAATATTTTTTCGTTGCCTTCAAGATGATAAACACTTATAGAATAGTTTATAGAATAGACGATATATACAGATAGAGATATATACATATATATATATATATAAAAATATATTATATAATTAGTTAGATGGATTTCCTAAGCCCATTTTAAACTTTGATGGTGGCTTAGAAGAGATCATTCTCAATGGAACAAAGTTTACCTACTTTAAATTTATATATATAAACTTTTGTCTATCCAGTCTATACAATCAATACGATGTCTTAGCTTGATGTTTAGAATTGAATGTAATTAATGTTATTACGAATAGTCATATTATTATTATTCTCGATTGAGCACAAGTTTTTTGAGAATTTTGAAAGTGATATTTAATTAAAAAAATAATTATAAAAAAACTATAATATTCATATATATAAACATACATATATATGCTATAAAAATACTCTTTAATCAATGTAACTTTTGGTTCTTATATATTTAACTATTCTGAATCACATTCGACCAATTGTAATGTAGTCCAAAGAATCTTTTTTGTAGCCATTCTACAGTTATTATACATACACAATATATATATATATTTGAATTATATATATACATATATTTATTTTTTTATACTAAAAGCAACAACATATGTAGACCAGATGACTTATTTAGAGAAAATACGATTCGAAGAAATCTCGCGGATTATAATTGTTTATAGGAGGTGGAAATATTTGCAAAAAAACAAGAAGAAGATTGTTCTTCTCCGTAACATATTATGTATTTTCCATATTAAATTATTCGCCCGTAGTTCGTAAGTAATTTATTCGATTGACATTTAGTTTGTAACTATTTATTTGTATACTTAGTATGTTATGTAGCTTTTGTAACTACTTTTTTTTCGTATTAAGAAAACTTTGTACTTTTTGCGCTCGAAATGGACGGTTTACTGATTACAACAACAACAACAAAAATACTGAAAGTGAGAAAGAAAGAAATATATTTGTATATATATTGCTGCATATTTATCATTCCTTTTAAATATTTATACACAATATGAATTCAAATAAAGCGTCTTTAAATTATCAACTACGAATTGTCTTTTATTTCCTCCATCCGATTGATTTGCAGTTGGCTTAGCACAACATTTCCTTGGTTACCATTGTTTATTAGTTGACGTTTAATAATTTTGTGAAACGTTTTTGTTAATTGTAATTTCTGAACAAATAGTGAATTTTATAGAAGATTATATACAATGTTGTTGTGTTACATAAATTCGTGTAGTGTTAAGACTGCGCAATGTATCAAAATCGAAGAACTTATCGAAAAAGTGATATTGTACTTGTTTCAAGTTTGTTAAAGAGTGCGTGTCGCCAATCCATGTGTTTCTCTTAAGCACATTGCTTAATTTCAACGGTTTAAGCTGACAAATATTAAAGATGGATACAACGGAAATATTTCATGGTCAACAGAATCTTCTTGAGGTATTTTTTTAGTTTTAATGAACTATTTATATATTTTGAGATAGAAAAAATTAATGACTTTTACAATGGTACCTCGACATACGAGTTTAATTCGTTCCGTAACCTTGCTCGTATGTCAAATTGCTCGTATCTCAAATCACGTATCTTCTTCAGACCCATCGTGTGCAGCGGTGTAGTGTGCGATTCTTCGTATCTCAAATCTTGCTATCATCTCAAAGCAAAATATCGCTCGCTCGTATCTTAAAACACTCGTATATTAGGGCACTCGTATATCGAGGTAACACTGTATTTGTAAATTTAGTAACTTTTGAGCTTATTTCAAACTTTTATTTAGTACTTTTATTGAAGATCATCGAAATGATAAATGATTTATCGTCCCAATTAATATTTTGTTATTATATAATTAATAATTATTTTATAACATTTCATAAAATTCCAATTGCTTGATTGTTGGTAAATTCTCTTGGTTTCTTGGGATTAATTCAATGTTTACAAAATATTACAATTATGCTATTTTCTACCCCCAAAACCAACATAAACATGGTTTTCCGTCAAAATTTCAGTATATACTATTAGTTTCGTTGCAGGAAAAGTTTGGGAAATCCTGATATATAAAACAGATTTTGTTGGGATAGTATCAATACCATAGAGAATGAGGAAATGTACATTTCTTAGAATATGTGAGATGTTTAGAGCAGAGTATCTCAAACACTAGTTTTCCGCTGAATTTGATCAGGTGAAAACCTAGAATATATTTTCTCATTTTTTAAATTAGCTGTTTTAAGTTGATTGTATGTTATATAAACTACAAAATAAACAAGGTATTCCTTGAAAATATATGATTTGCTAAGAGTTTCGTTGCAGAAAATGTTTGAGAAACCCTGGTATATAGAATAGATTTTGTTGGGTAATATCAATATGAGAGAGAGAGGATTCTTCCTAGGTTTATTTTTTCTTCAATTTGATTACGTGTATCAAACGAAAGACTGTTGCATGACTAGATTATTTTAAAAGAAATTGAAAGTGGAATTGCTGTTGCTGAAGCGCAGCGACACTCGTGATGTTTTGCTCCTGTCAATAAAGCATTTGCTGTGCCAATAAATCCATCAGAAGTTCAAGTAAACAGTTGATCCGCATCACGCTAGATATTTATCGCCATTGATCAAACGAACGTCTGACTATTCGATGATGTTTTTATGTGATCAAGATTGTTTCCAACCATTAACTATACCCGAAAGCAGCAAATAAAAGTATTCGAAGATACTCGAATATCAATGTGTAACATAAAATAGAATTTATAGTAAGCGATAGTTGTAAATAATAAAATTCTCAAACGGGGTTTTGTAGGTTTCAGGATGTAAATCCTAAGAGCGTTAATAGTTCAGGAGTGCACGGACCTCTGCGTTTCCAGCAGCAGTGCATTTTTCATGCACTCGGAATTATTAATGCTTTTATATGGCCCATAAAGTTGGTGCAAAAAAATTGCACGGGAAATGTTTCCCGAGACCGAAGGGATTTGAATGTGAAATGGACGTGAAATGGATATATTTTAAAAAATCCTTCATTACAAACACGTTAATTTTACAGAAAGCAGATGGTAATGTCGTTTTTTATATGTTGCATGTTATGTTCAGTAATAATACGATGTTTCATGCAACAAAGGTTTACACGATTACACTGGAAATGAAAGAGTATTCACAATTTTAGTACAGGAATGGCTAAAAAAATGGAGAATGAAGGTCAATGAATCAAAATCAGTGCATGTTACCTTCACCATGAGAAAAGACTACTGCCCACCAGTGACTATCAACGGAAAAATTATACCGACAGCTAATAAAGTTAAATATTTGGGTATGCATCTGGATAGAAGATTGACCTGGAAAGATCACATCCAAGCGAAAAGAGAACAAGTTGAAATCAAGTTCAAGAAGCTGTACTGGCTATTACGAGAAGACTCACAAATTTCAAAAGAAAACAAGCTGTTGATTTATAAGGTACTTTTAAAACCAGTCTGGACCTATGGAATAGAGCTGTGGGGAAGCACTAGTAAATCTAAGAAGAATCATAGGAGCTCCATGGTACATTACTAACAGAAGCCATTATGAAATATAGTAGCAGATACCAAAATAGGCTAGAAAAACATCCAAATGACTTAGCTATCAATATTCTTGATAATAGCTTAACAACGAACCGACTGAAGCGATGTAATTTACTGGATCTTCCAATGAGATTTAACATCTAATTAGCAATTAAGGGAAAACCGCCAAACCATTTACTGAATGTTTTGTTATAAAATAGATTGTAAATAAAAACATACGTTATACAAAAATTGAAAAGTTTGCAATTTTAAAAGTTTAGCAAATCTACTTATTTGAAAATATTTTCCATTTGGGCAGAAATGATATAAAATTAAATATTGTTATTATTTATTTTCCATTTAAAGCAGAAATAAACAAATCAATTTAAGAGCAAAATCCAAATAATACAGGATGAACTTCTCGTCCAAATTCGTATTTTTACTTTTCCTTATTTTTACTTATACTTATTTTTATTCAACATTAGTACCATATATTTACTATTATTTACTAAATGAAAATCAATTATAGAAATCAAAATTTCAATGAAATGCTGTAAACAATTTCTTTTTAACCACTTTGGAGAACTATGGAAAACTAAATGGTTGTAGAAAACTAAATAATTGTAGATTTCACCATCATATTTGAATAAGTGCGCGAAAAAAACATATAATATTAAAACTATTATTTTAATTTATAAGAAGTTCCTAAATGTAGTTTTTTTTTTCATTCGAGTTTTTAAACTTCCATCAACCCTCATCTGATTTTATTGGGAACCGCTGATTTAAATACATTTTAGTTATTTACTTTAATTGTATATTTGATGAATATAAACTTTTTGTTTAATTGGAATCAGCAATAACTGTTTGGATTGAATCAAATCAAGTTTTATTGAGAATGGGATATAATTTCAAATAGTTATGTAATAATTTAATATGTTAATATTATAATCAATGTTTCGTTTAAAACATAATTTTTCATTATTAGCATAGTTTTAGGAGAAATCGATGTAAATACTTTGCATCAAAAATCATTATGTAATCCGGTAAAGTTGTGCAAGTTACCGTTAGATGCCTCTACTGTGTTATCATATGAGAAATACGTATCAGAAATTTGTACGTTTTATAATTATAAATGCGGCAATTCAAAGTAATACTTAATTCATTTTATTAGAGCATGGATATATTTCAATAAGAAACGGTTAAACCGAATAAAGTGTGATGCACAATTATACTACGACCTAGAATTTTTATGATCGCGTTAAAGTTTAGCCTTAAGTATTACATCTATCATTACTTTGAACGTAACGTTATAATTGTTCTTACAGTTGTTCTTGCAGACGCTGATCACTCAATAGATTTGCGACCATTACAACATAATTCACCACTTCGTTTCATCAGTAATTAAATCCTCGCTATTTACTTTGGAGTTTACACAATTTGTGGGATTAACTGTGAAGATTCTTTTTTGCGAAGCGTGATACCAATTATGTTGTATGACTTTGAGGTCATTCCTTTGCTTTTGTGTCAGCGACAATGCAATGCACAATAGGAGTAGCAAGAATAGAAGTTGTTGAAATAGGAAAGAAGACAATAGAATGAAAAAAAAAGAACGATTACAAGAAAATACTTTTAAAAGTATGATATTTCCAAAAAATATGTATATATGTTAGACACTGTTATTGCAATGGAATAAATGTTTGATGCATTTATCAGAAAAATTAAAGAATATTAAGACGAAAGTCCTAAACAAATAAGTAGAAAAGTAAAATTTTAATAACATAGTTTTAAAAATTGATATTCTCGTCATTAACAAAACATTATTGTTCTCTTTCATAACAATTTCGAATATAAATTTGTAAAAGATTCGAATCTTCAAGAGTAGTTTTCCTTTTATTTAAATGAAAAATAACTTGTTGACGTATGTTTGCTTTCTACCAAATATTTTCATTTCTATCACGTTTTGTAGATAAATAGTAATCTCTATAAAATGAAGTAAATCAATCCACTTATGCAATACATATCTTTTGAAATCCTTTGAGATTGTCCCAATATCAAACGTTTCCCAGGAGAGTTTGCAACGTAATCCCCATAGGGATGCAATTTAGTCCTTATGGACTATGCGTGGGATGGATGGCAAATGCTGATTTGTATTTATAACGTGCCAGGTTTCTCGTAACAGATTTCTGCAGATGATACTTATTCAATTAATAATTTCATATTGCTTTTAACAATCAAATAATTGTAAAATAATTAGTAATTACTTCAGGGTAGAGAGATATATTACAGTTAATAACGGATTTAGGTAAAAGTAAAATAAGAACTTTGTATGTACTTTTTTATTTGTCTATTATTGTGAACATTCAGATAATCTAATGGTGGTTTCACATTTTCAAGTACGCAAATTTTTCTAACGTATTTTTTTAAGATCATGATAATACTTATAAAAATTATTTGGATGTCAATAGTCATTATTAGTTCACTGCGGTTTGGCTAGTTCCCTTCTCAGTGTATCTGCTGTTATCCCTAATTATTAACCTAACCATACAAAAAATCGAAATTTTCGGAAAAATTATTAACCTAACCATACCAAAAATCGAAATTATTAACCTAACCATACCAAAAATCGAAATTTTCGAAAAAAAATTTAACCTAACCATACCAAAAATCGAAATTTTCGAAA
>JAFMTC010000090.1:299966-349395 GCA_018845635.1 Nicrophorus orbicollis | reverse complement strand
AAATTATTAACCTAACCATAGAAAAAATCGAAATTTTCGAAAAAAATATTAACCTAACCATACCAAAAATCGAAATTTTGGAAAAAAAATTTAACCTAACCATACAAAAATATCTAAATATGAAAAAATTATTAACCTAACCATAGAAAAAAAATCGAAATTTGAAAAAATTATTAACCTAACCATAGAAAAATATCGAAATTTGAAAAAATTATTAACCTAACCATACAAAAAGGTGTTCGTAACGAAGGTATGAAGCGATTATAAGTATCTAATTTTGAATGTAACAACTTTCACTAAATGCAATGTTTTTAGCCCTAAACACAATTGCACCAGAGGTGAACGCCTCTCTGGCCACGGTCTCGTTACGACACAGCCTAACATTGTTATTACAATCTTCAACACTCTTCGACTAGTTGAGTTGAGAAGGACGATTCTAACCATTCACCTGAGACGTCTAATTATGTAATAAACGTAAAAAACCTATAAGATTTCAAAAATAATAATCTAAATCATGGTTAATAGACTTTCTTATAAGTACACTAGATGCAGACAATTAAAGTGCGTATTTATATGAAAATACAAATCCTGCTCGATTCTGTTTCATCTCGTAAACTTTATGAGCTGATTAATTGCGAACACGTAGTGTATGCTGTTTAATCGCCAGCACAATTTCAAATGTATGTATGCCATAAAACAGTTTTTATCCGACATGGCAGAGTGAGCATAGTACGACGGGCTCCTAATGACATCCATCATGGAGCAATGCGACCGTTTCATACCGAGCTGAAAACCCATTTCTCGTAAATGCACTCTACAGCCCCCGCCTGCCCCACAGCCCCGTTTCAAACGGCGAAACGTGAATTATGTTCAATTTTGGAAAACAACGTCCCGAATTTGGTGAGAAATCCACTATGGCCCAATACTAAAAATAATCTGTCGGAAAGTTGTTGTTAATCGTCGAGCGCTTCGGATCCGAATTTAACTACGATCATCTGCGCCATTAACTGACTAACTAGGTTTTAAGTGTCGCTCCACTGTAAAGTTTCTGGTGCAGGTCTATTGTTAAATGAAGATTACGTACTCACTCTCGGAATTCCTTTACTTGCAACACTTTAATAGAACAATCTATTTCAGTTTAAGGTTTATTCAATTACTTGTTAACAATTATATTGAAACTAAATTAAAAATGTATCACTTCAACATGTTTAATTCATTGCTTTTTGTGAGGATATTGTTCAGCAGACTTATTTCCAATAGTTTGCTAATCTTTACTGCTTTAAGTCAAGTGTTAAATTAATTCAATATTAATATTGAAAAAAGAAATAGATCGGAACGTTACGAATAATTTAAAATATGGTCAAAATTAACCACAGTTTGTGATTAATGCTCTAATTATTTGTTATGTTATTTGGTTCAAATTGTGCCAAAGGGCTAACGACCGAAGTCTTCTCTAATCACTCTAATCACTTAAACAATTTTATTCATTTAACAAAGAAAATGAAGGATGTTTAATAATGAACCTGAAAGCAATTTCAAATGATAATGAATTATAGTTGGAATGCGTAACGTTGTTAGTCCGAAGTTTATAGGCGCTAAATAAATAATCACGTATAATAAACAAACATTGCTTATTATGTGCATATAAATTACAAGGCGACGAGGAAATCTTTTTTATATTAGCTATGAACCAAAGTCCTTTCTATTATAAAAAAAAACCGCACGTAAAATATAGAAATTTTACAAATATTTTAAACACAGTAACTTTATGGTACATTTTTTTTTATAGATATAACCAATTTGTGGTTAATGCGTCTTCTTCCATTCATTGATTGAAATGGCGTGACTTGCTTGAAAAGTTTCCTTCGGTTGAGCAACTGCGGTTCTCTTGTCCATGTACCATTTAAAAAACAAATAGAAGCAGAGGAAGAAAAGTGTGCTGGAAAAGTTTACATTTTCTTACGTCCATTCGGAGTTCGATTTGGAAACACGTCACGTTTCATTTTCGTTTTGTTATTTATTATGTTTGCGCGTTTTCCAACGAGTTTGTGCGAATTAAAGCGGATTAATATGTACTTGTACATGTTTTGCAATTGAATTATAAATTGTTTAATCGGATCGTGTAAGGAAATGGGAATGTGGTGAGTTTGGATGGAAACACGTAACTCTCGCAGCAAGATCTGGATCACAGAATTGCTTTGAGCTAATATTTAGTTTAGTTTTGTTAAGTAATATCATAATCAAAGCAAACAGAGTGAATTTATATGGAGTTTATATAATTTAGTAAATTCGTCAAATGGAAAACATTGAAATAATATTATTCACAATGAAAAGGATAAGTGATTGAAATGTTATTACACCCATACCTCGCTTTACGGCTAGATACGTTCTGAGAAACTTGGCCGCAAAGCGAAAAGCCGTATAAGGAATCAATTATTGCGCTTGCGCAAAATTGGCCGTTATAGCGAAACATTTTAGACCATTAATCGAAAACGTGCCTTAATTGAAGAGTGCCGTAATATCAAAATAGCGTATAAAGAGCGGGCATATATCAACGGTATGGGTGTACTTGTATCTTAAGATTTTTATTGAATTTCCGGATGAGACAAACTAATACACATATTATTGAATCTTTTACAAGAGAAAGTACAAAAAGTAAAACCTTACATTTTAATAGAATTTCCTGATAAAACAAGCTAATAATTAACCCAAACAAATACCCAAATTACTGAATCTATTACTAGAGAAATTACAACAAGGAAAACATCATTTATGTTAAGATTTTTATTGAATTTCTGACGTCAATAAAAATAACAAAACAATCCTTGCTTTCTTTCAAAATACTCAAATAATTACATCTCTTACTAGAGAAAGTGCAACACGAGGGAACAAAAACAAAACACACATTGTATGTTAAGATTTTCAATCAATTTCAGAACAAATCAAACTAAATTACAATCAATTAATTCACAGAATGATGGACGTTAATAGAGAGATACAAAACACACAAGGATTAATCCAATCTTATGGTGTTTCTTCAAAATAATTTATGCAATGTATTTCATGAATATTTTTGTCCATTTGTAATGATGGAAATATAATACACCCATACCTCGCTTTACGGCCTAGATACGTTCCACGAAACTTGGCCGTAAAGCGAAAAGCCGTATAAGGAATCAATTATCGCGCTTGCGCAAGATTGGCAACATGTAGATAAACGACATGGAAAAATAAGTTTTTTTTGCCGTTATAGCGATATATTACAAATCAAACAAAAAAAGTTGGACAATTGATTAATTTTTGTTGTTTTATATAAAATTCGATTTTTTTTTCTTAATTTAGTTTGTTATTATTTATGAAAACTCTCTGAACGGTACTTTTTTTCCAAATTTGTGGCTAATTTATTGTTAAATATAATAATTGTGTTAATAAATAATAATACAGAAAGTCCTATGGTCAAAATCCTTATGCAACAGGAGAATTTTAATTTAATTATTAATAAATAATAATTAACAAAATGTGTTATATTTTCAATAAAAAATACGATTAACAACAGTATTTATATACTCTTATTAATGTTATTAGGGCCATAATTTAATTCTTTTTGCTATAATTTGTTTTTAATTATTTTGGTGTAACTGAAATTGACATTTGATTAAAACGTTGAATTTTCTTTTTCATTTCGGTTTATTTCCACTTTTTATTTGAATATCTCTATTTTTATTGCGTATATTTATGCATAGTAAAGTAGAGCAATATCTGCTGGACTCGGACGACGACCGTTACAAAAAATAAAGGGTTTTATTATTATTATTTTCTCCTCGTTTGTAGCGTACATTCCTTCAAAAACGTATTAAAAGGATATGAATATATGTATACGTTGTACGAACTAATGTAGGAATTGTAAAGGGAATTTATGTAGGAGGTCAGACTTTGGTTTTGAGTTCCGAAGTATTTGTGTCTCAGATAAAGGTAAACAATATACAATTTTATACGGGAATAATAAAATCGATAGAATTATATTCCTACAGTGTTAAGAAATATATGTTTTAAAGAAATATAAGTGCTCTTCTCTGAGTAAAAGCATATATTAAATTTTAGATATTGAAGAGAAATTTGATTGAAAATTTTCATATTATTTCATAAATATCTCATATTAATAATAGAAGTGTTTAATATTTTTTTGATTTAAATTTGGTTTTATATTTCTGTTTCGAATGAGAAAATGAATGTTTTAAAGGTTTTTTTTTTAATTGAATTAATTTTTTGGAACTATATTTTATGCTTAATTTGATTAGAAATCTCACAATTAAATATGAGAATTTAACATTAAATATATATTTATTGATTCAATTATTATATTATTCTCATAACAAACTAAAGTATATTTTATAATATCGATAGTTTCATTTTGTTGTGGATGAAAACCTTTTCAATCAGTGTTTTTTTTTTCAGAAAGAGATTTTCTAATTTCAGAACTCGTAAATACTTCTACTTTTCAAAGGCCACATTTCATATTTTTTAAATCTTTACTTTAATTTTGTTTTGCTAATTTTCATTCCGATATATTCCAAATGAATGAAATTTATCCTCATTACACTAAAACTAAAGTTTATTTTATGCTATTATTAGCATATGCTTTGCTATTGTTGCAATTAATTTCCGCTTTTATGAATCAATATTTTCTAATCAATACCATATCAACTAAATAAGGAGATTTTTGGTTAAGTCTTAAATTTTATTACTTTCTTATCGAATATGTACTTATTTTATGCATTGCATGAAATCTTATCAAATATTGAAAGCTGTAAAAGAAATGATTATGCTTTTTGCATAATTGATGTTGTTGTTATTATTAGGCTGTATAAGATTTTATGTGTTTGCATTGTTTTTGCACATAATTTTATGTACGAATTACTGTTATAAACGTTTTAGTAAGCAATTATAGTGCTTAATGTAGATCCATTAAATCTTATAAAAAACAATAGTTTTGGTTTTTGGACATTTGCTGATATAAAACTGTTTTCAGCAGTCTTTACTGACAAATTATATCAAAATTAAACAAAAATGTATGAAATTATTTTACATTATTATTTATACTAATTATTGTCATATTTTTTTCATAATTATTACCAAATATTACCAAAATTATTTTAAATTTGATTAAAATCAGACTATAGGTCTGGTCATTAATCCTTTACAACTTTATTAGGTTTTTTTTTTGTAATTATTATAGCAATAAATATTATTTTAGTTTAAAAGAACAAAATATGTTCAATAATAAATAAAAAAAATATAAACTAATTGGATAACTAAATAAAATAACAAGAAACACAATTTATTTAGTGCTAAATATAAAATATTTAATAGTATATTAGTTTTAAATGTATTAATTTCAAATAAAATGCAAATCAAGGATTGTTAAAACAAATAATCGTCCCGTAATCCTGCTAATCCTATTAGTATACATTATTAATCTCTATTGAATAATGTTTCATTGCATTTTAATGTGCAATCTAGTTTTGCAAATGCGGTGCTATTATGTAAGGATTATCTGTTTCGAACATATACCCCAATTATGCTGATGGAACAGGAATTCTTTTTGTGTAATCAAAAATCAAATCAAATCAATACAATTTATACAATTATATTTTGATTTTTAGTAGTAATTTCCAGATCTGGGATCCAATTTGATGATCAAACGAACACATTTTGGCAGCATCCACTTTAAATTTGATGTTAATTTTTATTTTGCACATAAAGAAAATACATTACATTGTGTTTGCTACTACTTCTTTACACTTAGATACGATTTCAATTTTAAATAGATTTTTTTATTGTAGTTATGATTAAATTGGATTCACAACAAAATAAAGTACACGTTAATAATAGTACAAAGTAAACTTTACTTTGTTATGAGATTATTGAGTTTAATAGATTAATGTGATGATTGAAACTTCTACTAACTGTATATTCAATGCTAAAGTATCATTTAACTGTGGGATTTCTATTAGTAGAATATGTTACCGTCGTGTAATCTTTTGAAAATGTATGGATTTCTCCACTTTCAGTCAATTTTGAATCATCATTTTATCTTGAAAACGTTGTATTGTATATTTAGTTGTGCAATTTAATTGTTGCAATGTAGTGATATTATTTATGGATTATTTTTTTCGAACATACACTCCAATGTTGCAAATGGATCAGGGAAAACAAGGTATTTATTTTGGGACTTGCCGAACTTTTAAAGCCCATTTTAATGAATCATTAGGAGAAGCAACGGATCCTTGCGTTTGGAGACGAATGCCTATGTTTGTTTCATCTCCTCTATTTTTTTTTCAGTTTGGGAATTTGGAGTTGGTCGCGTGCCCACACGCAGGACGTGGAGCGGCGCTCCGACGAGTGCGTTTCCACCAGTTGCTGCCCGGCTTCCGTCGTGATCAGTTCGAGAGAAACATCCTCGAAAGATCCGTGATAGAAACTTAGAGAAACGCGCGTGTTTTGTGCCCTTGTTCCGAGTGTTCCTTACCGAAGCACCACCATCCCAACAACAAGATCAAACTTGGAGTTCGAAGATCTAAGATCCGCCCGGAAGGGCAGAGCTGCTGCAACCATGCCAGGTACATTTACAAATTACTAGTTTTAAATCTAACGAAACTTTATAACTAATTAAGGACATTGATAAAATTAATGGAATATTACAATAGAATTTTCAGATTTCTCTGAAAGATACCCCAATTCATCCACGATCATATTATTAATTTCGCATTTGTACTCACACCAAATGGCAACCGATATTTACATACACAATAGCACCATTAAAAGCTTGTTATGCAGAATAACAAAAGCATCGCATTTTTTTTATATATAGATTATTTTCGCACGTTTTGTGTATACTTTATACATAAATAATATACTATGTATAGTAAATATTCATGTTTCACATTTGGCGCACGCAAACGACAAAAATATTATCCAATTTTAGATTTCCTCCGAGCGTAAATATTTATTGTATTCTCTTGAGTGGAACATTTCGAATTTGCGCAATTAAATCGAGCTTTACGAAGTAAATTGCCTCCCCCCGATTGCGATATATCCTATGGTCTTCTTGTATTTTACGTTTGCTCGTTTTAATCACTTTTGCCCATACGCCGAATCGATTCCAATTTCCCCATTGCCAATTCACTTTTCCCCTTCGAAACAAATACACTCCGATTGGAATGCATTGGAAAAGGATGCCCTCGAGGACGTTCTCCATCGACGCCGCAAAACCCGTGCCAATCGGGTGTTTAATCATACCCCCTGAAACCTACCTAAATTTAGCAAAATAATTGTTAATCAATTGTAATTGTGATTGGTTTAGTACAAGTCAATCACACTAAATTTGATTCTAATTAGATTAATTACATTCTCATTAGTAAGATTTTTTTAATAGTATTAGGGAAATTCTATTATGAAGTAAAATCAAATTGTTGAATTAATATTTCTTTATTATTACAAATTAATTTATTCATTTATTTAGGCGGAAAGAGTTAATAAAATGTTATTTGGAATAAACCTTTTGTACAATTTTTGTACAATATTTATTACAACAAAATATACTAAAAACAAATTAAATAAAAAAATATAACTGAAATGAAACATGAAATATTGCTGTAAAGGGCTATAGACTATAGATCTTTCACTCAATTTTTTTAAAGCAACTTTAGTTGTAAGATGTTGTACTATTTGAACGAAGTAGTACTTCATATAGATCCATTAATTCTCATAGTAAACAATAGTTTTTGTTTGTTTGCTGAAATTTAAAGACTACTCTAAAACTGTAAAATTAGTCTTTACTGACTATTATATCAACTGTACATCAAAATTAAACAAAAATGTATGAAATTATTTTGTAGAAGGGTATTTTATTATTTGAATATAGATTTATTCACATTATTGTTATATTTTTTCATAATTATTACCAAATATTACCAAAATTATTTTAAATTTGGTTAAAATCAGACTATAGGGTCTGATCAATAATTCTGATGGATGGATGCTGATGAAGAAGAGGAGAGGTTTTTACTGTGTAAGAATCACAGTACTTTTCAGAACAAAAAAAAGTACTTCATATGTGGTCAGAAATATGTATGGTATAGCATTTTGGAGCAATAGCATTTATTTGTATTTCTTTTCATTAAATGTTATTATCATTACTATATACACCAAAATCAAATATACAACTAATTTCTGAACTTATTTATCCCATTTTGAAAAACAATGGCTCACAATAAATTCATTGCAATTCTGAGATTTCGAAAAAATAAATAAATATTAAATCAATTTTTAAAATTAGCTTCATATCAAATACCGCAATAAAACATTAAAACACGTTATATTAGCAAAATGCAGTATATTTTATTCACTAATTTATTAACGTAAGAAAATGTAATTAATATTACATAATAACTGTGTTGAAATCTTAATTACAGCCAACTTTTGCTTTGCTTGTTTTACTTAAATTGCCTTTTTCATATTAATCATTAAGTTTTTTCATAATAGGCACAAATTGATACTTTCTTTCAGATATTAGTTTAGTTAAAACGTGTTAATTTGTTCCTCAATAATTAATTTGAAATAGAGATTTTATTCATTTTTTTTTATATCGTAATTACATAATTTGCATTTCATTTCTAGATTGAAAAGAGTATTTTGTAAATCCATTTATTTGAATCCACTTTCAAGCAAAAAATATTTATTAAATAACATGAAATTTAATATTTCTGGAATTTATATATATAAATAATACGATGAAAAGTATTCGTATTTATTAGTTTATAAACTAAATTAACTTTTATATTATTTAAAAAAAAATGTTAATCATACAAATATTTCGATTTTCTATAGGAAATCATTCCACTCATTGTTAATTTTTTTACTTATTTATTGTTCATAGTAAAAAATAATTGATTATTGCCATATGTGGCGTATTTTAATTAATTAATAAAGACTACAGAAAATGTATGAAGTTGTACTTTAACACTTCATGTTAACATTGTAATATAGGACAATATTCGTTTAATGATGTTTAACTATCACTAATTTGGTTACATAAGGAAATTCGTCCTTCTGAATTCATTTATTTGTCTGTCACTAACCTTTCACCTCATTTAATTACTTTACCAAAATGCAACTGTTTTTTCTGATCTGAAAAAAATAGCTATTTGTAGATAATTTCATTTATTAACATGACAATTTAGTTTCAGTGCATTTATGATGATTATACTTATAATAAAAAATGTTAATGTTTATGTTTATGTTCATTTTTTTTATAAATTAGGTAAAAATATTATTGAAATTAAGTAAAATTAATTTTTAACCCATGCAAAATCTTTCGTTGTTACCTTGTTTCATGCTTGAATTAGCCAAAATCAGTATTCAATTGATGTATTTATATTTTGACTTTCAAATTTTTTGATAGAATTATTATTTTTTGGATTTTTATAAGAATGTTATTATTTCGTTTGTAATAATTGGCAATTTTAAAATGCACTTTTTATATATTTCTGTTTCTTGTAATTTATTGTACTCTCTGGACACAAAGACCTCAGCCAATAGCTTTTTGGGCCAATCAATAAATATGTTTTAAATAAAATTAGTTTTTGAGAAATATTGAAAATCTGCAAAACAAATTTATAATAAAACTTTTGTGATGATTTAATGTATCATATTATAAACATCAAAAGTTTCAATTTGTTTTCATGTTTTGCTAGAACTGAAACATGTAAATATTTTCTTCTTCAGGAATGTAAGTTAACGTGCAGATAATAGTTAAAATTAGATTCACGAGAGATTAGTAAATGAACTAATAACGTATCGTTCATTTCCATTGTTATTATCCGGTTGTGTGAATAAATGATTTCCTTTTTGTATTAATAACACAACTTGAGAAATACTCAAACGTTTTTTTCTTGCCACGTTGGTCTCAGTTTAAAAGCGAAGAAAAATCTGTTGGCTCGAAGCCAGGCACCTGTTGGTTCCAAATTATTCTGGGAAAGAGATTGCTCCTGCCGTCGCCGTCCGAAATCCGAAAAGGACACCAAAATTTCGATAAACTTTTCATTTTACATTTATTTCCCGCTCGTCCTTCGCCATAAATTTGTCTGATTAATGTTGTGGCATCGCTCTTCACCACTTCAAAATATCAAACAACCATTGACGCAACTGCAGATATTGGGAAATCTGGAAAGTACTCATTAAAATAACGAGCGTTGTTAATTGTAATTAATACATATTAAATAATATGGTTTCATTAATTTTGTATGTAGCAAACACTTGATAAGTTTCGTTTCAGTTTTGATTAGTTTATTTTCATATCGTTATTCGTACAGGAAGCTGATAAATTCTATTAAAATTATATTGTTGAGCACAAAAAAACAATGTAATATAATTTATAGGCAAGTAAAAAAATGATATATTATTCTAAATATTAATGATAACAACTAAATTAAAGTTATTAAAAAGATAAATAAAAAATATATAATTCTATATAAACAGTGAAGAATCAAAATTTACAGTATATAATTACAAAATGTGAAAATTAATATTTACAGTATTTAATTTCAAATAGTGAAAAACAAACTTTACGGTATATTATTTTTAAAAGTGAAAATTGAAATTTAGGGTAAATGATTTCAAAAAGTTAAAAATCTAAATTTACGTAAATAATTTCAAGATGTGAAAATTGAAATTTACGGTAAATAATTTCAAAAAGTGGAAAATCTAAATTTACAGTAAATAATTTCAAGAAGTGAACATTGAAATTTACAGTAAATAATTTCAAAAAGTGGAAAATCTAAATTTACGGTAAATGATTTCAAAAAGTGGAAATTGAAAGTTAAAGTAAATGATATCAAAAAATAAAAAAATTCAAATTCAAATAATATAATTTCAAAAAGTGAAAAATTGAAATTTGCGATATTTAATTTCAAAATGTGAAAATTGAAATTTACAGTAAATTATTTAAAAATTTGGAAAATCCAAATTTTCGGTATGTAATTTCAAAAAGTGAAAATCGAAATTGAGAGTAAATAATTTCAAAAATTTTAAATTCAAATTAAAACAGTAAATATTTAGAAAAATGGAAATTGTAATTTACGGTAACTAATTTTAAAAAGTAAAAATTGAAATTTACAGTAAATTATTTCAAAAAGTGTAAAATCTAAATTTACAGTAAATAATTTCAAAAAATGAAAAATGAAATTTACAGTAAATAATTTCCAAATGTGAAAAATCTAAATTTTGTATAGCAATCCTCCATGCATTCTCGATTGTGAGATGTCGAGAAAAGCAGTACCTCTTCTCCAGACTTCTGCCAATAATATCCACTATAATTTGTATTCTGGTATGAGTCCACTATACAGCAGCTGGACTTGGTTGCATTGACCTTGATTCTCTACTTTTTAAACCAGCAGTTGATGGCAATCATGCTGTTTTGAAGTTTCTGTGAAGCAGTTGCAGCATCTTGATGAGATACCACAACGACGGTGTCATCAACAAAAGTGGCTATAGTAACGTGCTGAGAGGTTAGAAGGTCGGCCGTGAAGATCAGGTATAGAAGAGGTCCACATACGCTTCCCTGGGGAACACCAGAGAGGACGAGGTGAAGTGAAGTTAATTCATCCCTGCATTTGACCTGAAAAGCCTCCCAGTCAGGAACGGCTTGAAGATGACATAGTATTCATATGGGAGGTACTGTTTAAGCTTGTACAACAATCCTCCATGCCAAACTCGATCGAATACTTGTGAGATGATGAGGAAAGCGGCGGCAGAGCAGTACCTCTTCTCCTTGAGACTCATACTAATGACATCCACTACCTGATCCACGGTACTATGATGTTCACGAAATCCGAATTAGTGTTCTGGTATGTGTCCACTATCCAGCAGTCAGGACCGTAGCCTTCGGAGCAGGAGTCTTTCGAACAGCTTAGACAAGACAGGTAGCAGGCTGATAGGTCTATAGGAAGTCACCACATTAGTCAGTTTTCCAGGCTTGGCGATGAGTATTATTTGAAGCAAAATTATACTAATAAAAAAAATAGAAAGGGCTATTTACCATTGTCGTTTTAAATTATAATTTCTTGTTACAATTTTTAAAATTTTGTCTACCTACATCAATTGTGGTACAAAGAATGAATTTACCAATTTGTTCATCAAAAAAGCATGATTCTTACTGTATATTTTTCTTACATATATTTTTTTTCCTTGAATATTTTACAAATTTATATCATATTTATTTGCCTAATACCCGTTCAATATGTGCCACTGACCTTATTTATTTTACTCTATATATTTTTACAATAACGTTATTTTTGTATAAAAAACATTGTACACATTGCGAATTTTTCGCGCTGATGCGATTCAACGCAATGAAAACGAACAAAAACTCCAAACAAATAAAAAAGTTTAAATTCCGAAATACGTTAAAATTCGATTAATGTCGAAAAAAATAAACGGGCGGCTGCATGTGAAACGCAGTGTCGCAACTGCATTTGAAATATTGCTTTGAAATAAATTTCGGAAGCTCGCAAATTTCGAAAGTTAAGCATTACAACTGCGATTTATTATTCGCCTACGCATATTTGAATCCATTTGCATTGCAAACGTAGCGTTGTTTATTGTGTTTAGTTCGTATTTGAAATAATGTAAGGTAATATATTTTGTGTAATTAATTTAATTATAAATAGTTTTCATGTAGAAAATGTTGGAAATTTTGGTCGTTTGAGTTTGAATTTACTAGGAAACTACGTGGTTCCAGTCATCTCGGTCGTGCATTGTTTGTATCGTCGAATTTGCATTGGGTTGGGATTAGTTTAGCTATAAATTCCTGTAAGGAGTAAGCAGTAATTTCAAATTCCGACTGCTGCTGCTTCTGCGGAGACACCGAATTAATCATACATAATCCCAAGTATAAAGTGCAAGAGGTCCTTTTGTGACTTCCGTTTGCAATGTCTCTGTGATTAACAGAAATGTTCACATCGTGCGTTGAAACACGTATGTTTATGTACATTTTAAATCAAATAAGTATTATATTTACACCCATACCTCGCTTTACGGCCTAGATACGTTCCATGAAAATTGGCCGCAAAGCGAAAAGCCGTATAACGAATCATTTATAGCGCTTGCGCAAGATTGGCAACATGTAGATATATCGGCTCTTTTGCCGTTATAGCGAAACATTTTAGGCCGTAAATCAAAAACATGCCTTAATTGAAGAGGGCCGTTATAGCGAAATGCCTTTTAAAGAGCGGCCGTTTAGCGAGGTTCAATAAATTGAAAAATAAATTCATCAATTTCAATAATAATATTAAGACAGCCACAAATATGAATGAAGGGCTAAAGATCAAGTATTACAAAGGGCTAATGACCATAAGTCTTTCCAACCTTTCCAATAAATTGAAAAATAAATTCATCAATTTCAATAATAATAGGAAGAAAGTCGCAAATATGATCAAATTGCTAAAAATCAACTATTACAAAGGGCTATTAACCATAAGTCAAATAACATGAATAATAAATCCACAAATTCAAAAAATAATAATAGACTTTAACGGTCATAAAAGTGACTAAAAAAAATGTGAAACGAATAAATAGAATTAATTTCATTAAAATAATTTTAATTTGGAATATGAATTAAAATTTCAAATAAAATTCAGAGTGGATTTTAATTAGTAGGAAAGTTGTATTGTTCGTTGCGTTTTAGCGTGCTTTTTTATGTTAGTAAAGTTTAAAATTTCATTACTACGTGCTCCATTATTAGCGTTATATAAAAAACGGAATGAATTATACATGCATAAAATAATAAGTTTGATATTATACGTTTCTCTATGAAGGACTAAATAAATACGACTTATATTTAGGTGGAAATTAGCGTGAAAAGTTAATAATAACTTGCAAATCGAGTGCACAGTGTATGTTTTACGTTAATTATAGCAGCTAATGAAGTCTGTATAGGCGATTTCCGATGTGAAACCTAATTTTCAAACAGTTTTAACTTAGTTTGTATGTTCGTATTAATTTCACGAACTTTATTATGTTTAAGCAATTCGATACGTAAAATTCAAATACATTTTCTAATAAATATTCAATACTAAATATATGTAATAGATATTCGGTTTTACATTATTGTAAGTGAAAAATCTGAATGAATTGTTCCTCAAGATAAAATGAAACAATTAAGATGAACTATGAAAATTGTAAACTTTATTTTTTTAAATTTTATTTCAACATTTATTTCTAGACAATAATATTTCCGCTCTAAATTTTATAGTAATATCCTATAAAACCTATATAATTCTGATACGTTGTTTACTTAATTTATAAATGAAATCAATATAGCATACTAAAAAATCTGTATTAAACAAATAAGTTAACAACGGTTTTCTTAATTGTTGTCGTATTTCTTGTATTATTTGTTGAGAATATTTTTGTGTATCAACAAATATTTTATGGAAATATAGTATATTGTGGTTAAACGAAATGATTTGACGCTTTTTAAAATGTTCATAATAATAATGAAGAAAGTACTACTTAATGTAGAACAGAAATCTTCCACATTAAGTACGACTTTTACTGATTTTTTAGAAAATCTTGAGAAACTTGAACAGTACAGAAAATAAACAGATCTAAAATAAACAAAATATATGTACAAATCAACAATAAATGTATAATTCTTAAAAAAAAAACTGTTATTACAGTTACAAAGAGCTATTAGCTGCAGTTTTTCCGCCCTAAAAAGTAACTATACTTATTTATATTAATTATTTAACAATCCTAATATCAATCAATCAATTAATTTTCTTCAGACTGTTTTTGTTGTTATATAAAATTATTCTTTGTTATTAATATTATTAACCTCCTCTATTCAAAAACCAAAATTGTTCTAGTATTCAATAGATACCTCTCCCTTTCCTTAAATTCATCTCAAAAGATTCAAATTTATGCTCAATTTATCCATCAACCCCTCCTAAATATAAGTATCCCAGAATAACCCTATTCTAGTATCTATTATCACTATAATTATGTCCTTTCCCTTGCCCAGAGGCTGCCCTTTTTGTATAGTGTTTTTTTTCTCTTCTCCTTCTACCCTTCTACACTCTTACATTGTATATCATTTTTATGGGCGGAAATACTAATGGTCGATAGATTTTTGGCCAGCTTTCTTATTATTATATTTGGTTTTATTTTTAGAATTATATTTTGTTAACTGGCCAATAAATTAGATTGTATTATTAATATTATTATTAATTTTCTCACGTATTAATTCAAACACTAAATAGTTTTAATGTATAGTTGAAATGATTGTATTGTACAATTTATAACGAGAAATATCATTAGTTCCGTTAACTTCTTAAATAATTCTTTATATGATTGAAATTAGACAACGTGCATATTGAGTGACAAGGATTGTGGAATGCGCTACGATTATTCAATTTATTATCATATTATCGTGATTACGTGATTACTGTTGATTACACATGATTGTTTCCATACGTGTGCTGCCAGTCAGAGTGGTTGATTATAACCGGACGAATTTAGTATTGATTCATAAAATATAATTGCAAAGCTTTATTTGCAAGAACAAATCAGTTATGCAATTCTGTATTAATAATATAGTCAGTCATAAAATGATCTGATATTTCAGGAAATAAGTTATAAAATTGTAAACAATTAAGAGGAATTATATAATTATAGTCAATTAAAAAAAATCAGACATATATTTAGATTATACCGACAGCTAATAAAGTTAAATATTTGGGTATGCATCTGGATAGAAGATTGACCTGGAAGGATCACATCCAAGCAAAAAGAGAACAACTTGAAATCAAGTTCAGGAAGCTGTACTGGCTACTACGTGAAGAATCACAAATTTCAAAAGAAAACAAGCTGTTGATTTATAAGGTAATCTTAAAACCAGTCTGGACCTATGGAATACAGCTGTGGGGAAGCACTAGCAAATCTAATATAGCAATTATACAAAGATACCAGTCGAAAAGCCTAAGAAGAATCATAGGAGCTCCATGGTACATTACAAACAGGAGAATACACGAGGATTTTCAAATAGAAACAGTGGAGGAAGCCATTATGAAATATAGTAGCAGATACCAAAATAGGCTAGAAAAACATCCAAATGACTTAGCTATCAATATTCTTGATAATAGCTTAACAACGAACCGACTGAAGCGATGTAATTTACTGGATCTTCCAATAAGATTTAACATTTAAGTAGCAATTAAGGGAAAACCGCCAGTGGGCGCTATCCAATATTAAATTGTCATTTGTCAACCGTTAAACCATTTACTGAATGTTTTGTTATAAAATAGATTGTAAATAAAAACAGACGTTATACAAAAAAAATAATATATATATATATTTAGATTGTGATTTCATCGAAAATAATAATTATTTTTTAAACAAACTTAAGGAAATCAATTTTATAGGTGTTAAGGTAACAATGATTTTAATTAGAAAAAAGTAGTAAAAAGTAATTACTGTCTATCCAAAATCAAGAGAAAAATTAAATAAATGTTAAGAAAACAGTTATTGTAATATATATCTTTACAAAATTAGAAAAGATTTGCTTGTTTGGAAAATCAGTTTTAGAATTGTGAAGATTAATTCGTAAAAAGTATACTATTGTGGCTCTAAAGTTCAGCAAATCAGTTATAATATATTCTAGCAATTTACATAGAGCAACGGGTCTCGATAGTAGTGTTACAATTTAACTAAACTGAACAATGTAAGTTAGTACAAGTATCGTTGCAGTGGAGAAACCCTTAACGGCATGGCAATAAAACGGAGAAGAGGACCCTTTAAATACATAGTTGGTATTCTCAGGCGTGCCAAATTAGTTTTGTTGCGAGCAAAGGGAGAATATACTATTTTGTATTAGAATACGCGAAGAAATAACGGTCAAAGTTTCTTCTTCATCCAATTCAGTTTCTAAATTGATTTCAGCGATGCGACGCGGTTATTCGTCCGTAGTTAGTAGTAAAATTCATTCTGGGCCGTAAACGACACTTGGAAACGTGTTACACATTCGGTCATCTGTAATGCAATATAAAAACGGACCGTTTTTATTTTCACGGGAGTACTTTTCCGACGGGCGATAACTATTAAAACCGGAAATGGGATACGTGCCCACCTTCACTCCCATTTCCTGAAATAACATAAAAAAGGAACACATTTCCTTACCATTTATGCGAATTTGCTAAAAGATGAAAAATATCTTCGGTATATGTTTTGGAGTCTACTTCACTAGCCCGAAACTCATTTTCCCGATGCTCAAATTCTCGACATCCGTTATCCCGACTGTATCGAAATCCCGAAATCCATTATGCCGACTATTTCAAATTCCCGACATGCATTATCTGGACTACATCAAATTCCCGACATCCATTATCCCGACTACATCAAAATCCCGACATTCGTCAACGCGAACATTTTCTTAGATTTTGGATGTTGGTAAACAGTGATAACACTGTAGGCTGCGTATCTTAAACAGACATGTAATATTCATGCCAATTGAGGAATTAAACGAGAGAAGGAAGAAAATAGTTGAGTAAAAGATGAAATAGTTGTGTGTGAGGTAAATGTGGCGACTCATAGCCGCATAGCTTGAGTCGCAGTAAAACAACAAAATATTCTAAATTTAAGTAATAACAAACTGAAATAAGGTAATTTATAAAAATATAATAGCTAAAGGGCTATCGACCTTGATCTTTCTGCACTTGAATGTACTAATGATTGGAATATAAATAATCAACTATATAGAAATACTAACATAAACTAAATGAACTGTATGAAATTATATTTGAAAAAAGCAACCTCTGGACTTATATTTGGGAAGAATTATTGGATTTCGAGGGACAACAAAATTTGGAAAGAGAGGATAAATTGAAGTCTTTTGAAATAAATTTAAGTAAAAGGGAAGAGGAACAATAATATAATAATTAGTTGAGAATCAGTACCAGATTTGATATATTCTTTATTTTCACCCGTACTTTTTATTAAATAAACATAAGTTTTCTTGAATACTCATATTATTATCTAAACCTCTGTAGATGACCCGTTTTGAGGAAGAAATGGTCACGTTACGTAATTGTCTATTCTGTTTTTTTTCTCTCGTTGTTGTTGCAGTTGTTGGACTTGGAAATATTGCACATGAAATTGTGCAATTATCTGCTGTTCGCTGTACGGTCTAGGGTTTAATTAACGATTAGGTTCTGCTGTTTGCGTCAGCTGACGCCAATTAAGATCGAAAATTATGGACCTCTCAATACCGCAAACGGCTATCATCGTGTCCATTCGTAATTTATTAATGCCGCACAATGTGTTATCGTCGAATTTCCATCTAATTGCTGTCGCAAACATCCAAAATGCAATCTAAATCAACATACATTCACTAGAAATGTAATTAAGTTCTAAGTTTTCATAATTATCATTTGAATGCTATTATTTATTTTCTTTTAATATTAAAAAAATGTAATTGAAGCATTTTCATATTATTATATATACATTAGTTTTGATTGGCGAAAATACCTTTGTAGCTAAATATCATTTTGTGGGTTTTGTGATTGTTGCAATAAATATTATTATTACGTTTGATTTTATATTATTTTTTCACGATTTATTAAGGTATGTTATTCAATGGGATTCTGTAGATTTATTTATATTTTGTTCGTTGGAGAATGAAAATATATGGAATGGAAA
Source organism: Nicrophorus orbicollis (assembly GCA_018845635.1). Lineage (NCBI taxonomy): Eukaryota > Metazoa > Arthropoda > Insecta > Coleoptera > Silphidae > Nicrophorus > Nicrophorus orbicollis. The sequence goes on along the minus strand of JAFMTC010000090.1, from coordinate 330,642 downwards.
GTGCGCTAGGAAAATTAAATCTGGCGTCGGCGTGTGCAATTCATCGTTTATTTTCGGATTCCGCTGAAATTTGCATTTGCAGCAGTGGAAATTAAAAATGCCACCTTTCGCTGAAAATGCAAATGCGTTTCACCCATTTATCTTCGGCGCACTCTCCGCGTTCGGTTTTCCATCACGCTTCGAAACTGGGGGAAAACTGGGCAGGTCGCGCTTTCCTCGTAATTGAGGGATCGTTTTTATTAATTAAAGAAGGGACATGCAGAAAGGGAAATGAAAAATATGGTTTTCCAGAAATGCGAGCATAATTATTGTATTTGTGAGTGAAAAATATAAATGTAGCGTTTATTTATTTCAGAATACTTGTTTACACTTTCTACGTGTAATTAAGTAATTGAAATTATTAGAAGTATATGTATTATAAGTATATCCTTATTTATATGAGAAAATGGTACTAGTTTTGAAACAAGATGATGTGTGATTTTCGTGTATCTCCTACTTGAATCCTCTAATTGCAATGTATAAGTACGTTGAACTGCGCTTAAACTAATTGGTTGAATTGTCTGGTGTCACGTTTTGATCGTGCTGAATTCCAATGATTCTAATAGTTCCAAGGTATGTTTTCTAAAACTAGCTGTAGATTTCTTAATAGTAGTTAGTGTTGAAGAAATCGCTAATTCATTTCGGTTTAACAAAACACATCATACTGCAAAACGTGTTTTCTTTCAGAAAAAGTGCAACAACTCAAAAATAGATCTAGGTATATGTGAATAGGTGAATTTAACCAAATTACCAACGTTGGAAGAAATTTAAAGTGTAATAGGTGCAAAGTGATTTATTAATTGTAATCAAGTTACATAAGTTTTTGATGAGTTTTTTCTTATTTCTAACTAGATTTCACCGTAAAATATGCAAGGAAGAGTGTGAATGTTTCAACTGAAATTGGTTGAGTGAAATTGTTCAAACACTTCCACACCAATAATTTGCATCATATCAATTTTCGTATAACTATTCACATAACTTCTTTACGTAATTTTAATTAAACTATAAAGATATATGCGATTTCTTGAATACAAACACATAAAAATTAGTAAATATCGCGTTTTGTGAAAAAAAAAGAGAAATGGTCTCGGTATAAATCACCTTTACTGTACCAGTTACTAAATGATATTAGTAACTAATGCATTAATACATTTAGCAACTAATGGTCTTCTTTTTCATTACTTTCGTGTAAGTATTCTTAAAAATGCTATTATTTTCGCTCCTTTTGAAAGAGTCCTTGCGTATATTTTTTCGCTCCCTTTCTATTTGGGATGTCCATAGTGCATCCTTTTACAGACTTTTGTCTAAAACGGCTCTGCATAAAAGCTGCACTTTCAACGATATGAGAGAACAAACATTGGAGGCTTTCAACGTCGACGCTCTATAGAAATGTGACATGTGACAATTATCTATCGTGGTATATTTAGACAAAAGCGATCCCCATTTTATGGAATGAAAAATATTATATGGATGAAATATATGAAATTTTAATAAGAAAGATTTATATACATTTTAATGCTATTTTTGGCTATTTGATTTGTTCATTTTTCAAATTGGATTTTATAATAACTTATATATTGATATTCATGATTATTTCAATGACTAAGTTTTATGAAACTTATTATTTTTTCTTTCAAGTGTATGAGTTCGTTTTTCTATATGGATTTCATTATAAGATTATATATTCATGTTTATTCTAATGAAAAAATAATTATATAACTATCATAATCATATATAACTAATTATATACATTCAAAATTATTTGATTTGATCATATTTTAATTACATTTTATCAGACCTAAAACTTTTCATAATTTATTTTTTCCTAAAAAAATATACATATTTTCATACAATTTTTCAACTTATATTTTCTATTTCTGAGGTTCAATTGTATTTTATTCATTATTTTATGCATTCAATTTAATCATTTGTTTCAAAATATATAAGAGCGAAAGAAAATACGGTTTCAACCCTTTGTTGTTTGTCTGTTTGTGACTTTTTACTATTGGAAAACTAAATATAAATAAAAACAGAACTGCGAAAGTTCAGAACAGTGATAAAACAGAATATGTTATATGTTATAGATCTCACGTTTTTTACATCTTCAGTTTGTTATTGTACTGAATTTTGTATCTGTTTTTACTCATTCTGAGTTTTCTGATCATAATTACATAATTGTACAATTATTACGTGAAACATGATAATTTTATATATATATTTCATAGTTATATATATTCATTCAGATTATTCAAAATTCTTACTTTAATAATATTGAAATTAATTGGTTTTTAGAAGAAATTAATTTGTAACTTTGCTTTGAATTTATTAAAATGTATTTTTGAGATTTAAATCAGCTTATTTATTCCAGTTTGGAAGTAAAAATTGTAATGCATTTCCTTGAAAGGTGTACCTAGTTTTTTTTAAATCAAAGGTGGCAGAAAACTTTCAAGATTTTCTTTACAATTCAATTCTCGGATAAAATGTCCATAAATGCGCTCCACAGTAATACATTCCCATTAAACATGTATAGTTGCGATGTATAAATTGCCATTACTTTTATGTCTTCATTTAAATAGGTGCTGCTAATGCCTTTGGGCTGACCTTTGCTTCATTTATTATACAATCGAGTAAAACACACAGCCGTTTTATATTTAACTCGATCAATCTTCGTAATTACTTTCGTGACTAAAAAGTGTTTCTCCGTTTCCGTTTCTCATACAGTTATGTCATGTAAAAAAATATATTAATGAAATAGTTAAGTAATTGTATTCAATGATTAAACGTACCCAAGCGTATTTGTTGCATAACATGTCTATTTCAAAAATCTTTTCATTGTGTTTGTAAAGTAGAAAATTTATGTTTATTTTATGTATCGTAACATATACCAAATGAAAATTAGTAATATTGAATATAATCAAACTTTTCCGTCTCAAACTCCCTCCATACCTCATTAAATTAATCAAGAACCTCCTTGAGAATCGATTCCTCCAAGTCAAGATTCGCACTTCCTTCTCCAGATTCATCCAAGGTGTTCCACAAGGATCACCTCTGTCCCCTTTGTTGTTTAACATTTTTTGTTCCGACCTCTATAGCCCCGCAATACCTTCGATCCCACTCTATGTTCTCCAGTTCGCCGATGATACTACCTTAATTTCCTATGCTTCCTCTCTTAAAGCTTCTATCCAAAACCTTCAAAACTTCCTCTCAACATCCTTATCCTGGAACAACAAATGGCCTCTAAAAATAAATCCTACCAAAACAAAACTTTTAGTTCCCTACCACCGTATTACATCATCCTCTCCCCATATTTCCTTTGATAATCTTCCCATCTACCCGTCGTCCTCCATAAAATACCTAGGAATCCTACTAGATCCAAAACTCAACCTTAACTCAACTTCAAAAGAACTCAAATTCAAAATTAAGACAAGATCTAGAATATGGTTTCCCCCTTCTCTCCCAATGCCGGAACCCTGTTCTGAAAAGTCTCTCGATATCCGAGCGTTCCTCCCTTTGTATCCTCACCAGGATTAGCCATGCAAACAAACCGCTCCATAACCCTCCGAATGAAACCAAAATTGTTCCAGTCCGCAATAGATACCTCTGCATTTCCCTTAAATTCATCTCAAAAGACTCCAATCCAATCTCTCCAAATGTATCAGTTTTGGTATATTGAATATTTTATGTTAAAATTGCGTAGTATTATTTATAATAAAAGTCAAGAAAATTATGAATGATATTAAAGTGAGTGTAACTCATAAATGATCAAAAATGTGATCAAATAATGTTTCAATTATAGAAATTAAAAAATAATAAATGTAATTCTTAATTTTTAAGTTGAAATCTGTTTGAATCATTAGTAATTATCAATTTAGAATAAGAAGAAATAAAATAAAATTATTTATAACAAGAAACTGAATAAAATGAATATTATCATTTCATAAGTTTAAATGTGTTTAATTAATCATTCAAAGTTATAGAAGGGAATTACTGCTTTTGTATTGGAGTGGATTGTTCGAAATCTGAAAATTAATGACTGACTTGATAAATTGATGCTGAATGCGCAATGAATAAATTTTCTGTAATTAGCGAGGAACAAAAGTGAATGAAACGTGAAGAAAAGCAAAGTAAAACGAAGAAAAATTGGGTGGAAGCGACGGGTTTTTTTTTTGGGCAATTTCCGAATCAAAGCTTCTTTGCCGGAAGTATAAATGTGGAGCGAATTAAAAAAAAGAAGCTCGAAATAAAAGAAGAAAGAAGCCGCGGTTGCTGCCTTTGGGGATTCCCCCCACGGCGAGAAGAGACCTAATAATAATAAAATGCGAAAGAGGATTTTCGATTCCGGCGATGCACATTATTCATATTTATTTGTGTGAGGCGTCAATCGTGAGGGGCATATGCGTGTAACGCGAATGGATATCTTCCTTTGGAATACATTTCAGTATTTCGAAACGGGAATTCATTCTCCTTTTATTTATGCCTCGCCTCTCGATCTCCCTGTTAAGAAAAAAATACGTGAAAATAAAAATGAAAATATATATATACGTATGTTTCAGTGGAAAATCGACGTATGAAATATTCATGATCGGACGATAATTAACCGTGCATCTGAATACATGCATTATTCAATTGCGAATAGTCTGAAGCTTACTACTCGGACCTCCGCCTTTGTTGCTTTATAGCCATCGCTATTTACAAACAACTGTTGTTTGTTGTCTTATTGATCAGAATAAGAATAGAGAGTGCGTACAACAACAGACGGAGTCTGGTTATTAATAGTTTTTTTTCCTTTCGTAGGTGACGCAAATTCTTTCAATTTTTATGACCTCATTAAAGTAAACATCTGCTTGATATTTTATTATTTCCTCCTACAAAATAAAGCGTAAATCTCGAAGCACGAAGAAAACAGTAATTCCAGAGCAAATGCAAGCAAACATTGGTTCATATTTAAATATAAATTATGAGAAGAAAATATTTAGAAAAATTATTTTATTTTGGGCAAAAAAACCTGTGGTCTATAGCCATTTGCAGCATTGTTTTATATAGTATTTCTTCATGTTATTGTTTTAAATATTGTATATTTCCAAGTGTTTCGGAAAAGTGATACAGTTATTACGTTTTGTTACAGTTTTTATAAAGATAAATTCTTAAATAAAATAGTACTTCAAATAAAGAAATAATAAAAACACAAAAGAAAAGTAGAAATTTCTGAAAATGAAAAACAAACTTTGTGACAATAACTTGAAGTTGAAGACTGAAAGATATAAAATGTAAAGAGAATATAATAATTAATCATACACATAAGAAACACCATTAGTCTGAAGTCTGAAACTATTTTTTATAACTTTGAATTTTCGTTTCCAAAAATAAAATTGGCCAAATACCAGAAAACACTTCTTTAAAACTATTATTATTGAATTTATGATTATAAAATCGATTTTTTATCGAGTTGTTGATTAATTTATATATATTGAACTTTTTCTTGCTGTTTCAAATAAATTTAATTAAAGTATTCTTACATATTTTTAACAAGAAATGTATGTTAAGAAAAAGTTCTGTAAGAAAATTATGTATTTTATTTAAGTTGTAAGAAAATAGTGTATAAAATTTGATGCAAGAAAAAGTATTTACTTTGTGCTCAAGAGAAAGTATCGTAACTTGTAAAACTTTATTAAGGAAACATTATGTAATTTATTTCAATCAATTTTATAAAGAATATATACAAGTGTTTTATAATTCAAACTAATTAATCTGTAATACTAAACTAAATATCTTTCATGTGTTATTTTAATTCGGTCTAAAATCTGAATAAATTTGTGAATTTTTCCCAAAATTGAAAGAAAATCCAATTAGAAAACATATATAAAATATAAGTACCTTGAAATACATGCAATGAATAAGAATTTAGTTAATCATCATCAAAATGTACAATAATGCTTTTAATGTTGATTAATTCAAGAATTTCTTGCGGTACTGAAAAAAAATAACTGAAAACATATATTATAATTTTGACAATATTTCAAAATTTAATTACAAAATGAAAACATACTATAATATAAAATTACAAGTAATTGATTATAAATTAGCAAAAAGCTAATATTTTAGATATTATTTACTACTACTTTTTGATGATTTCAACTGTAATTTTATAAAATAGTTAAGTTTGGTCTTACTTTAATTGTAGACTTATTATGTTGATTTGTTATATTGTTAAATTAAATGTTTTTTTAGTATTTTACTATATAAAAATCATAGTGTTATTGAATTTAGTTCTAATCCTTGTAAAGATCAAAAGAAATTTGAAAGTGTTAAACTTTTGTATAAATTATTCCATGCACCTCTAAGCAGACTTAATACTATTAATAGCAGCACGCACGCAATTCTCAGGAAATAGCGAACTCCATAAAGTCAAAATATCAATTAATTGAATTGAACTCTCGGAGCCCCAAATAATTACAAAAAAAACAAGAACTTTCCCTTCCCACATTCCTCTATCCACCGTTTCCAAGGCCTTCCGTAACTCGGCGCGTGCAGCAACAAAATTTAATTACGAACGAGCTTTAATAAGCTTACGCAATGCAAACATGTTGTGTACTTTTTCTTGCTGTTGTTGTTGTTGTTTTTGTAGCTGCTGTTGTCGGTGTCCCGTTGCGACGCGGTTCGAGGTGGCAAAAAAAAAAGTTTTGTTTTTTATGACTTAATGAAAGCGACACGAAAGCAATTTTGGGTGGGTTTCCATCTCACCCCGGCGCTGTAATGAAATACCCTGTTCCATAATTATAATCTGACGAGGATTTTTTTTTAGTTGCTCATTTTGCTTAAGTGTGTGGTCGAAGCGACAGAAAAACGTAATTTGTTGTAGCTGAATGAATGACCCGGTTCGTATTTCCACAGGGACATGTTTTAGGATGTGATAATTTCATAAAGTTTTAAATTCGATATTATTGAGAAATTATTCACCCTTCATCCTTATACTTTTGGAGAATCGTGGTTAGGATGAAGAAGATGTAGATGCAGAGAGAATTATTCGGTCGACACATAGAATATATATATATGTAGATGGCACAGAGTGTAGACAAATGAACAGAAACAATTATAATGTAAATACGAAGAGAGAACCTTACTGCTTGATGGATGAGAGACGAAAGAGAGTGGTTCGTCCGAGTTTGTCTCTTTTATATGTTTCGATGTTTGAAATAAGGAGGACATGAGCCCCACATACTAATAAAATTATATGCCACATTAATGAAAAACTGGTGTCGCTCTATTCTTAGAGATACGAATGACTATGATCTTCGTCTTTCTTCTGGTTATCGTTATTGTCGAAAAATTCTTTGAATCCCTCTTCTAAAAGGTTATCTATCTCTTTGATGATGCTATGACTTTGTTTCAAGGTGGTTTCCTAATATTCAGACCACTCACCTAGAAGGTCTACAATTGAGCAACTTGTTCATTAGTGCATCCAGTGCGTTTGACTGTATCTGGCACAGAGGTCTTCTCTTCAAACTGTTTCGTTTAAAGCTCCCACCTTAACTCATAAACATCATAAAATCTCCTCAACAATCGTTCTCTCCAAGGTAGAATCCGTAATTCCCTCTCTAGATATGCCCCGTTGTATAAACTTTTCTGCTCAGATCTGTATAGCTTCGATCCCAATACCTTTGATTCTAATTAATAGGTCCTTCAATATATCGATGATACCACAGTAATTCCCCATGCCTTCAGCCTTCAGTTCTTAATTCTAATTTTACAGAAACTCCTATTCATATTTCCAGTTCCAGTTCAGTAACTATCCTATATTTCCATCGATTTCTGCTAAACTTCTTCTTGAACCAAAAATTAACTTAAAATCCTACTCCAAACATCTCAAACCCAAAATAAAAACTAAATCCAGATATTTCCGATGATTGACCTTTCGTAGCAACGAAATATCCATCCACTATAAAAATCCATCATCCATTGTCGTCCCATTACAGTTTCTTCCTTCTCTTTCAATTCCGAAAAATCTATCCGTATCCGAACGTCCTTCCCTCCGTATCCTTGCCAAGATCCGCCATCCGAATAACGAGCTCCATAACTTCCCATTGATCTCCTTTATTAAAAAAAATAATAACTCGACAAATATCTCTCTCTATCTTTTAAATTTATGTTCAAAGATATAAATGTTTCTTCCCTTACCCAATTCTGAATTCATCAGAATCCAGGTTTTCCTCCCAAATTAAAATATCATATATATGTCCTTTTCCAATCCTTAATATTCTAATAATTGTGGTCCTTCATTTCCGTATGTTTTGATAAAGATTTCATTTTGTTATTATATATTAAATTCTCATCGACAAACAACTTACACCCTGTTAGGAAAGACCTAAGTATTTTCAACCATATTCATTTTACTGAAGAAGATTTACACATTGTGACAAAGAGCCCCGGCTCTTCTTAGAAAATATTTTACTAAAATTACGGTTGTATGCTCTTTATATTGGGAATACAATACAATTTGTTTATTATAATTATTTTAATAATTTATAAATGTAATTGCAAAAACATTTTCTAAAAGTATTTATTTTTTTATTTATTTTTTCTATCGTGAAGACATAACATCTTGCTGCACGTGAACGTGTAATAATACATACGGCGGCTATTTTCAACTTTGAAAACTAAATAAAACTGCATATTACAAGCGCAACATTAAAATAATATTTAAATCTCTGTGCATGCAATAACATATAATTATATACATTATCGTTCGGAAAGTCATAATATCCACATTTTACAATAACTTATAACATATTCATAATCCAATTATGTTATTAGTTCAATAAATTCAATCTAATATCAAATATTTTCAATAAACATAATATTGCAACAATAAATTAAATATATCATAAATCACACAAATATCATATAAAATAATAGGAAATTGTAAATACACTTGGTTTTCTTTTTATGCGGTAGACACGTTCCACAGGAAAACGCATAAAAATAAATCGCACAATAAAATTATAGACACACATATAAAAATAAAGGATACGTTCCATAATTTTTTAAAACCGCATAAAACTAAATCAATTAGTTACAATATACCGAAAATCGCACAAAAAAAGGGTTTATTAAATTTCAGAAAAATAATTAGTCTTGCTATATTCTTTCTGAAATATTTATTCATAATTTTATAAAAACGTTAACAATCATAGACAAGTTTATTAAATTTCAGAAAAATATAATCTTAATATATTCCTTCTAAATTTATACAGAAAAATTTTACAAAAAAAATACAGAAAATTTGTATGAAAATTAATCTTTCTTCACATTTTGTTCTTTAGAATTATCGTGGCTATATGAGAGTAATTTGCGAACTGATTCGAAATCACTTTCATCACTAGAAGAGATAGTCAGCATATCAGTTCTATGTCCTGAACGTAATGATTCTTCACAAGGAAAATTAGTCTCAACTTCGAATGTTGATTTTTCGCTTTGACAAGATAATCAGTGATTAAACTTTGCGATGGCTTAGCTATTTTTTTTGTACAATTCCTGATATCCAGAAATGCAATTCTGAAGCTCGCGTTGAAACTTGAATGCTCGTTCAGAATTATCATTTTTTTCGATGAAATGGTTTGCCAATTTACTGGAAAGTTGAAGACCTTCTCGAAGTACACTTGCAGTGAGTGTGACTGGAGTTTCATCTTCTTCCGATTCATTTTTGTTTTCTTGTTCTTCAAGGGTATCAAGAGTTATGCCAATGATATCATTGTCATTCATGACATTATCCTCAAGTAATTCGTCTAAATCGTTTTGGGTATATGTTTCAAAACCTTCCCCACCAATTTCATGTGCTAAAGAAATTATTTCAGCTAAAACTGTCGACGTTTGGTTAGTTTCTTTGAATTTTAACGTGTCAAAATGGCCTGAAATAGTTATTTAAAAAAATGCTTCTTGAAATAAAAACCGCATAAAAATAGTACGCATAAAAAGAGAACTGAGTGTACTTGCTTTGAAATTAAGCAGTAGGATTTAAATTAGACTTACAATTTTTGTGTAGATGAGAACATCTGTTATCTTTTTAAAACGACATTTTTATTTTCTATTTTACATTTTTCCATGACAGTTATTTTTAAATTATTTAACAAACAACATCCCGTAAAACACGAACCTCTCTGTTTTATGGACGTCCTGACCTGATTTCCAAATACTTTACAAGATTTGATTAATTTCGGAAATCCGGGAAACTATGTTTCCAGCATTCATTTAAGTGATGTGATACAAACGTAGCAATAATAAAGTCGAGTAAAATATGATCATATTACGTATGATTCTGGCTGAGCTCGGTTTATTGGAAATTCCCGGACAGCACATTTTTTTTTATTATGTAATCTGGACGTTATGTGTGTGTGTAATTATTTTTTTTTTGGTTCATTATTTGGACGTGTTTACCTTCGACTAGCCGTTTTTATCTCGCCTGTAATAATATCAGGAAAATTATCGCCGCTATTAAAGCTAATGCCAGATTATTAGCATCGTAAATATCTACTCAGCTGGTCGTTACGTTAATTATTTTTATTACCGTTCAAATATATATTGTATCAAATTGAGAAAAATCGTTAATTTTTATGTTGTGGCTATTTTTCCTACGTAATTCGATTATTTCGTTACTAAATGAACTTTTATGAAAATGCCTTTGGTTTCTGTTTCATCTTCTAACTTTTAATACTTTTCTAAGCTATATATAAATGCTATATAGTCCTTAATACTCTGAGGCTAGAATATTTATTATAAACAAATAAAAATATAAAAAGAGACTTGTGTGTATCTTACAAGATTTGGTTAGCTCTGCTATCCAGTATTAACTTAGATCACTTCTCGAAGATAGTTAATTTGGAATGAAATAATAGGAAACAATTTCTGTTCTTATTTCGCCACAACCCCACATGTGGTGCATTTTCATATTTTGATTGTTTAAAATCTTCAAGAAATAAATGCAATAAAAGATCGTTTGGGGTTTCTAAGTTTCTAGTACAATTAGACTTGTTACTTCCAGAAATAGATTTCTCCTAACTCTGGACATCCTCAGTTCATACAGCTATGAATGGTTGAATTCTTGAAAGTTGAAGTTCAACATCGATATGCCAGTCATTAGCAATATTATCTTCATTACGAACTGATTTGGTTCATCGTATTATATTTTATCCATAATTTCGATGTCGAACAGATTTGGTTTCACCATATCAATTTCACCTTCATCATCATTAAAATCATTGTTAAGAGTTTCGCAATTTCTTCAAGTAATATCTGAAAACCATCATGATTCAAATTAAATCGTGTAAGTACGTTTTAATCATAAGTAACTTTATTGCAATCGATAACAAGATTAGCATTAGATTTTTTGTATCTCTAAAAATCGTAATTTTTAAGGAGTATTTTAGGAATTTTTTAAGGAGTATTTGAGGATTTTTTTATGAAACATTTTCAAGGAATTTCTATACTGTAAATATCAAAATCAATATAAATAAATATTTAAATGTTAGATTAATTGCAGCTTTAAATGCAGGTGTTCGCTCCTTATATAGATTGATTTTACAGTTGAGGATAGCAGCCATGAATGCATGTGTTCAGATTATATAAATATAAAAGAATCGCAGCTACAAAGAATGAAAATTATATTATATAAGTTGTTGTGAAATATTAAAGTAAGTCTTTTGAATAACGTTGATAAAGCTGTTAGGTTCACTTAAATTCGCCTTGATGAGAGAATCTGTCGCATGAATTTTCCGAGTCAATATTGATATATATTAGCGATAAATTTAAAAGTTTTGCGTTGTCTTGAAAAATTGAAATACTTCTTCGAAGTAAATACAGGATGGAATTTTTGGTATAAATCATACATTATTATAAGAAGCTATAAGTTTAGTCTCTAAAGTACATACATCGTAATTTATGATATTTTTCAAGCAATATTGAGAGAAAAATGTGAGACGATATTAATAATCAATATTCGCCTACAAAAGCGACCAAAGGGCTATCAACCTAGGTATTTCCACCCAGATACACAATCAAATATAAATTATGTATAATTGTACAAAAAAATATATGCTTTTTTAAAACATGGTAATTACATGTAGTATATAAAAAGTATATAAAAATCAAATCAAATGAAAGTATTTTGTTTAAAAAAATAAATAATTAATACATTTAACTATACAAGTAACATTCGGTTGAAGACTAAATGGTCCATTCGATCGGACACAGGAGGTCGTTATTAAGGACGATTATCCTTCTTTCACGATGAAAGACCCAGAAGTCTTCTGGACCCGAGCAACTGAAATCGTTTTAACCGTACTATACGAAGATAAATCGGTTCAGCCAATAACTAGAAATGTGAAGCCGGACTAATCGAACACATTGAAACCTCCTAGAAATAATCTGAATAAAACGAGAAGACGAACGAACTTTATTTATAAAATACAATTTTGTGTACTAGTAGAAATAATAATAACTAAAATCTATTGCATTTTACTAATATAAAGACCACTTTACGCCTTTAGTGTAGAATTTGTTTATTATTAAATTGTAATTAATTTGGAAATTATTATACAATTTTTTTATTAGTAATATAATACTTGTTACATGCAAAAAGATTGCAGTCAATACTGAATACAATAAATTTTGTTTATTATTATTCAATTGATATTACAATAGATTTCGATTTACTTAATTTTTTAGAAAAAAATACAAATTAATTTCTTTTAAAATTGTTTTAAACTAAATTATGTTTTTTTTTAATAAAAACTGATTACAAACTATTATTACAAATATTAAGGAAGAAATTGTAAAATAAAAAATGACAATTTTCTGGGGAGAATAACCTATGGTCTATAGCCCTTTGTAGCAATAGCATTATATCGTAGTTATCTTTTCTTTGTATTTTTGTATTTTTATAAAAATGGCAATATTTCTTTGATTTTATTTTTGTGTGATTTATATTATTGAAAATAGTTATTTTGTTAACTGAAATCAGGATTTAATCATTGAAAATGTTAAATAGTGACGAGCCATGACCGGACGTCGGTACTGGTACAGGAATGAATAGTAAGGGAATTCGGATTAAGTAGGTCGTTGTAATTGGTAACCTATGGCTGTTGAACACGGATCATTGACCCAGTTCTGTGCACTGAAATTTCTCTGCGAGGGTCGAGCAGATCTTGCTTTTTCCTACCCTGTGTACATTCGTAGCTTGGTAGCTCTTCGAAAGCAACTACAGCGTTTCCTGTTTACCCTTCGTTCAGCCGAGCGAAGCTCAATTTCATCCTGAAAACCACTTACCTTGTTTTTCAAATACTTAACTTCATCGAAAGAGGAAAATAATTGTATCTGTAGAATCTATTATCCTCCATTATCTTATTATCAAATCATGAAAAATCAATAAACAATAAATTGAATTATTATATTGCAAACACGAACGATGCATTTGTCGATAAATATTCATGCGAGCTGGAAAAATGGAACATAGAGAATGCAGATTTATGTTTTGAATAGCCGCTCTCGGTCATTGCATACTGATTAGAGCTGAAAAACGGACGTGCAAATGACTCTGACATTGTTTATTTTTTCAATTCGGATGTCAGCAGATTGGAAAATCCTCATTATCTCCGGAGGCCGAGATTACATTTTCACGTAATTAAGGCTACGGATGGGAAAACGGAAAATCGAATTAAAATTTTCATCCCCCGTTTTGCCGCACGGATGTGCACTTACACGACACAAAATATATATATCTGTGTATATAGAGGGTAAAAAATAGGAAATAGAGATGGAACGGTCGGAAATGTTGTACGGCCAAAATGGACAGAGTAATAAATTTACACAAGTACGTGACTAGTGTGTGACCACATGATATTCATTTCGTTTCCCGTGAATTTTGTTAAACATACATATAGAGTATCAAATAAATGAAGAGCCAGGGAAACAAATGATGGAGTGAAACAAAATTAATTTCGCCTTAATGTATTCTCTATTAAATTGCAATGACTAACTAATTAAAGTGTAATAAAAAATCACTATTAATCCAATCTACCTGTAACACAGATCATTGTAAACGCGTTATTAGAACCTTAGAATTTGTACAACTCATATTAACACGTTGACGGTCACTTGCGGCTATAGCCGTCAAAGTGAAATTCACTATGTGGCATGACGGCAATAGCCGTCAAAATGAACCGGTCGTTTTTAGACACTAGTAGAAGCCTAGTATCATGTTTTGGAAACAATTTTTTAAGTTGAATTTCGTTTCTACTTGTTACACGATTTGCAGCTTCAGTATGCACGTGGTTGTGAAACATATAGTGTCAATTTTCGAACTTCACTTTACCTACTATCCGTCAACGTGTTAACTTCTACCACATTTACAAATCCCATATTCAAATTATTCGAATCGCAGCTGTCAAACCATTTTTTAATCCATATTTTCATATTTTAGTTTATTAATGTATTAGTTCAGGGTTTCCTAACTTTTATGTATCTAAGAGTACATTCTATATCTATCAATTTAACTCTTGAAAATTACATTTTGAAAGCATTTCAACTTACAAACAATAAACTTTCGAAAAATTAGGGCAGCTTAGAGGGAACTTTGCTTGTAAGTAATCATCAAGAGTGTATCTAAGAGTACATTCTAGATGTAGCAAACCTAATTTAACTCTTGAAAATGACATTTTTAAAGCATTTTAACTTACAAACAAGAAACTTTCGAAAAATTAGGGTCGCTGAGAGGGAACTTCGCTTGTAAGTAATCATCAAGAGTGTATCTAAGAGAACATTCTAGATCTAGCAAACCTAATTTAACTCTTCAAAATTACATTTTTAAAGCATTTTAACTTACAAACAAGAAACTTTCAGAAATTAGTGCAGCTTAGATGAAAATTTGCTTGTAAGTAATCATCAAGAGTGTATCTGCAACTCCAGATTTGCATTTTGATTTTATGATATTCATGATTCAAAACAATGATTCAACACAAGATTATTTTGCTTTTCAAGAATGTAATAATGTAATTGTCAACTATAATCAAGAATTTCTTAACTGATTAATCGATTTTGAGACAATGTTGTTCTGAATATCTAAAATTACTAGCTCTACTTGAATCTCTTCATGCATGCAGCTATTTTGGGTACATTTGCTTGACAAGTAAAATAATTCAAAGAATCATCATTAGCTGGATGATATTGGCAATTTTTCGAGCTTTACCAGATTTTCAGAAACACCGGTCAGCTAAATAATATAGTGATAAGACCGAAAGGTTGCCAGGCAAGGGGTCGTAATTTAAAAACAATCGTTTTTCAAACTTGTATATATATTAATTAATCGATTTCAGTGTCATATTTTTCATATTTAGGAAATGCACTTTTCCTGTATTTGTGTTATTCATAAAACCAATTTAGCTTTAGAAATGTTAACACATCATATTATATTAGATATATATTTATATGTTAAAATCCTCTTATAATCAGATGATTTTGTTTTAATAGAATCAATTCATCCAACATTTAGTTTCTCAAGTCTTTCTCCGAATAGTTTGTAAGCTATTTAATTGGATTATATGGAAACCGTGTTATAAAAGAAATGTTATTTGTTAGGCGTTATATGGAAACTATATTACGAGAATGTCGTATGAAATTTATTTTAAACTAAATCTATATAATGATGAAACGTATAAAATGTTATTTTCGATATCAAAATACAGTGTATACTAAATAACCTAGTTTGAGGGGTGAGTCTCATGGCGGGAGTTGGGAAATATACAAAAGGGTGGAAAGGATATAAAATGCTTCCTCCTGGGACAATAAACCAGCCGGATTGAACCTTTTTGTATAAACTCATCTGGGACACCTAAATATGAGTTGTCATCCCTTTCAGCAAAAATAGCAAGAATGATGAGAACATACATTGCAAATCTAATAAAATTTGTGTATATTTTACAATTTATTTTGCAATGATATACAAATGAATATTCGATATTGTTCAATTTCTACATTGTTCTGATGATTATAAGAGTGTGCTAATTTAAAAATATAAAAAAAAATAGATTTTTGGAGAAAAAAAATGTTATTATGTTATATGACTTAGAATATATTTTATGTTTTCCCAACACTAATGCACTGGTCTTGTCTCTTATAAATATGTTGTGGAGTAGCGAAAAACATAGTTGCAAGTCTCAGTTCATAAAGCAATATTAAGTACCAAAATAAATTGTAAGAAATTCTGCCAAGAATTTCATTTATATTTGAAATCAACATAAAAAAAACAGTGAATTTGTTCCTTAGTAAAATATAGGACCACATTAATTATTTATTTGCACGTCTTCATTCCTATTGTTTTTCATTAATAAGAAAAATGCCTTACCTTGCAAATACTTACGTAACAAATAGTAGATTTCTCATTACCAGTAAAAAATATACGGTGACGTTAGTTATATATAAATATTTGAAAAATTGTTTATAAAAAATGTTAATATATTGGACACTATATTAAATAACGTAAATATTGATATAATTAATATGATTTATGATATGCATTACTCGTTGAGTTGTAAATAAATATTGGATGACATTCATTAGACGTACATAAACCAAAATGATGGTGTAATAAAATGTAAATGTATAAATTATGTTTTGAAGGAAGAAACTGATGTTTTATAACTGTTATAGGAGTAAGTGGGTCATGAAATATTAAATTAATAATAATCCGTGCAAAAGTTTTGAAAAATATGAAATCATAATTGTGAAAGCGTGCGTGTTAAGTATTCGGAGCTCTGAAAATGTTATTATTTCAGTGAAGAACACTTCAAGATTTCCCATTGAATTGCGAGCTGTCAACGAAAACCCCAAGTTATTGCACGAAACTAAGTGGAATGCAAATGTGACTATAATACGAAACAATAAATGAAATTATGAAATCCACCTCCTGTACTCACTGAAGAGACGACGAACCATGTCGTGCGCAACAATGTGGAGGACATTTTTTTGCTCTCTTCGAGCGCTGAAATTCGCTTAGTGGAAGGAATGTCGGACGACCAAATGGGCCCAGCCCAGATCTTTGCGTGTAGCCGTGTAGCCTTTTGATATAGCTATTATTAGCCCTCAAAGTAACGCCTCATCTCGCTCGAACCCCTGCGACGCCCATCTGATCATCTCTCATAAATACTCTGACACATTTAGGTCTGTTTACCATCCATCCCGAGACCCGAACTCGCGCGAACTTTCTGTCTGGAAATCGCGAAAAGCGCACAAAAAAAATGACGACAGGTATCAACAAGAAGAGGGAAAAAAAAGGGGTCAAATAGAACGGTTCGAAATTGCTTTAACGTTGAAATCAACCCCGAATTTAAATTCCTTTCGGCTCGATTGACATTATTCTGTCCATCTCTAATATTTCATTTCACGTTGGCCAAATCCAATTGAATCGTATCACACAATTTTTTGCACCGACCTTTTTTTATGTCTCATTAACGCGTTTGGCATTGCTCCTCTCTCCGAATGACCGGTTATCCACTTTTTTTTCCGAAATTGAAAATCCGATTTTGTCGATCCGCTTGATATGTCGGGTTTTGTAATAGGAGAGCGGTTCATGTTTTCGGGCTTCGATTCCATCCGACACTTATGCAAATACACTTAAAACACTTCGATCCGGGTGGATTTTGGTGGAAAACTCTCTCGCGTTCTCTAGTGGATGATAAATAAATGTAATTTATGCGATCCCCAGTCAATATTAATGCCGGGCATAAATCTAGTATATTAGTAAAATTACGACGCGAAAACAAACACCATTAAATATATAGTGAGCGTTTTGATTTACTGCAACATTATTTTCGCTTTTCGTACGCAAAAATTATTTTCAAACGCGCAAAATTTAATATTAAATTTATTAGTAATTGTTTCAAGTGGAAGACTTATTTCGTAAAGATATGGCCATGCTGTAACTAATTCAGGAAGAAAGTTCTGAATCACTACTTATATTTTATAAGATACACCCATACCTTGCTATGGCCGCTCTTTATACGGCATTTCGATATAACGGCCTTCTTCAATTAAGGCACGTTTTCGATTTACGGCCTAAAATGTTTCGCTATAACGGCAAAAAAAACGTTTTTTCCATGTCGATATATCTACATGTTGCCAATCTTGCGCAAGCGCAATAATTGATTCGCTATACGGTTTTTCGCTTTGCGGCCAAGTTTCGTGGAACGTATCTAGGCCGTAAAGCGAGGAATGGGTGTATTTTGTTTAGATTTTAATTAAATGTGTAGATAATTTAGAGTAATTTCTGGTATTTATAAACTATTAAGTAAATTTGTAAGAAAACAAACATTTTTTCAATGATTGAATTTTGGAACTTTCAAAACATTACAATAAATTTATTTAAGTAATGCATTCAAGTATATAGTAAATATAATTTATTGATTTGGAAAATAGTAATGAATAATTAAAAAAAGAATATAACAATATAAATAAATTTATTGAAACAAACAGAATGTGGAAATAACGAACTAATTACGTTATTAATTACAAAATGTATAATATTTAATATTTACTTAATTAAATATTATACAAATTAATCAAATATTTAGTTTCAAACTACAAAAACAGTACGTGGAAACAGCAAAAAAAAAGCGGAAGGAAAACGTAATTTGAATAGTAAAATAAATACGTGTTCAGTCGTAAATATTTATGACATATAAAATTAATGTTGCGAATTTTAAATAGAAATAAATCATTCGTCCGAGCAGAGATTGTGTATGAAATGCAGAGAGAGAGAAAATCAATGTTCAGTTTATTATTTGTGTTCTATTCTTTTTTTCTCGCGAATTATTATTTGATTTCTCTCTCTGCAATTTCGCAGTTCTGTTTGCAATTTTGCAACCAAATTATAATATTCAATTCAGTTCAGTTAATTAGCTTCGAATATAATTTAATGTGTAAAATTGAGGAGAAATATAATATAATTTCGCATTCCAGTTTTTAATTAGCGGCGTTTATTGTTATGGATTTTATAAGTAATGTTTAATTTAGTTCTATAGTATTGTTGCGTTAATATACAGCTTACAGAAAATATCAAAATATTGAGTATTTCTTTATACAATCTGCATGTATTGAGAAACTTGTTTTTGATTTTAGAACGTAAAATAAATATATAATAATTTATTTTAAAAAAAGCTTCAAATTTACCCTTAAAATACCTAGGAATCCTGCTAGATCCAAAATTCAACTTTAACTCCTATTCAAAAGAACTCAAATCCAAAATAAAGACAAGATCCCGTCATTTTCGATCCCTAACATTCCGTAGTTCTGCAATATTCAAATGTAAAACATTCATCTATAAATCTATCAACCGTCCAATCCTCTAATATGTTTTCCCCCTTCTCTCGTAATGCCGGAACCCTGTTCTGAAAAGTCTCTTCGTATCCGAGCGTTCCTCCTTTCGTATCCTCACCAGGATCCACCATTCAAACAACCCGCTTAATAAACCTCCGACTGACCTCTGTTCAAAAACCAAAATTGTTCAAGTCCTCGTTAGATACCTCTCCCTTTCCCTTAAATTAATCTCAAAAGACTTCAAATTGATCCTCTCTCTCCAGATTTTGTATCCCTCAAAATTCATCAACCCCTCCTAAATATAAGTATCCCAGACTTACCCTATTCCTGTATCTATTATCAGTATAATTATGTTCTTTCACTTTCCCAGAGGCTGCTTTTTTTGTATAATGATTATTTTTTCTCCTTCTTATATAATTGGTAAACAATAGTGTTCATTTAGTTTCTACATTGTACATACTATTAATTGGCGAAAACACCAATGGTCGATAGCCATTTGGCCAGCCTTTTCTTTTATTTATTATTATATTTGGTTTTGCATTTAGAATTATATTTTGATTTTGTAACTCGCCAATAAATTATATTATATTATTATTTAAAAAAAACGTTATTTATAATATTCTAATTTGATTCATTTTCTTTTAAAGCTTTGGTTTGATTTAAGTTCCTATTGAAATTGTGAGGTAAAATTTGTGATTATTAATATATATTTCAAATTTATGTATCTTTTAGTTTCTAACTAAAAAATTTGATCACGTAATTTAAGCAACTTGCAGAAACTATTATAATGAAATAATATTGATAAACTTATATATAAATATTATGAACAGGATCAAATATAGTTGTTTCTACTAAATAATTATTTTATTTTATTCCATTTGTTTGTTAACGGTTTCATTTTGAAGTTGAATAATATCAATTTGTTAATATTTGAAATTCCTAAAAAATATTTAATATTTAGATTAATTCTATAATTTGTTCCAATTTATGCATAAAACTTTAGTCTGGTTCAATTTCGTAAATATAATAAAAATCTTTGAAAATTTAAAATTAATAAATAACATATATTCACGTTTAATTTAAGCACGCTTTTTAACGAAATTATAGGTGTTTTAAAAACTTAGATCATTAAAGTTGCAAAAAAATGTTTAATGTTTAATTTAAGTGCAAAAACAAACAAAAAAAACAAGTTTATCTCGTAATTTATTATTTAATTTTGTTCCACTTTATTTCAATTTTGGTTAATTCATTCAAGTAGGATTGATCTGATAAATATAGGCTAATTAAACTTATAAATTGATTATTGAAGTTATACTGAAATTTTAGCAAAAATAACTTATTTTCAAAAAATGAAATACAGAATCAAAAACATTTTTCTCGTAAATTATTATTTAATTGTATTCTACCTTGTTTAAATTTTTGGATTTTTGTTTTGGTATAATTTCATGTTGAAGTTAAGTGGTATTAATTTGTTAAAATATTGAAACTGAAATAATAGCTGTATATAAAAACTAATAAATTGATCATTGAATTTAATCAATGCATGTCCATTATTGATGAAATACATTTACAAATGATTTATATGATTTTGTTTGTTAGATCTAAATGAATGTAATTTAAATGGAATTGAAAACGATTAGATGATTGCAATTAAAATTGTATTGATTCAATTTAATCTGGATTTTAAAAGAAATTCCATCCGTCGGTAATTGATACACACAAACACACACCGATCGACTGAACTGCTGCAGGTAGGTATTGCAATGATCGGAAAATTCGTCCGGTAATTGAATTCGAATTCGGGTTCGGGAATGGACTGGAAAACCGCTCCACTTTACAACAACGCATTGATGATGATACGCATTAAGTTAATTACAATATCCCCATTTTATATAACTATTAGCCGCGACGGTACGCACCTAATCCCAATTATAGTTAATAACACCGAGTTCTGACCCAGTTCTCCTCTCGACCCCACACAACAACAGGGATTCAATCGATTGTTACCCAAACACATCATTCTTTCCCACTTTCCTCTAAAGCACCGCAACGTCCCTACGCGATTTTGCGAAAGCACGAAACACATCGCATAAAGCATCCGCACCGAACGAGAAGAAGAAAAGAGGCCGGGATTGCATTCAATTGGATTTGTCCTGCTCCAAGGAAAAGGGGGGAAGAATACGATTCAAGCGAAAAGAAAATTGCGGTCTCTCGGACCAAAGCAAAGGAATTTAATCCCATTCAAATGCTATAAAGTACGAAGGAAAAAAAAGGCACACGTTCATCTTTTTGCCCTTTACCGTGGAGACACGTAAGGGTCGTGCTGCAGCCACAATACACGCATCGCATTTTGCCTTTGTCGAACCCTGCACTCTGTGTAGCTGTATTCTCGCCTGGCAAAGCAATTGTTGCAGGTTAATTAATTGCCAATTCTACTAATGAGAGCGGCGCAGCACACGCCTTCGTTAAATTACGCTACAAACCCCATCACCTCCATCCCGCTGATCTAATTGCTTGCGTAACTAGACAATCAAATTTATCGTGAATTTAATTAGCGACTTTGTTAGAAGACGTTAAGATAGGGGTGCTGCAAAAGAAGAGAAAATCAACCCCCCCTATTTTTTTCAGTAGAATTACATTTGCATTTCGCATACATTTGCATTCATTTTCTTTCCTAACTTCAATCACATTTATCAGTTAAATTAAATCTTTTCCAACATTTTTGCATTTACTATTGTATTTAACTTCAATATAAATCGTATTGTTCTAAAGGAAATTATTCATGCAATTTTTTATTCAGAACTTCCTTCATACCATTCCCATTCGAAACGTTTCCTTCCGTTAATATTTACCTCGTTCTAATAATTACTGTAAAATTTATAGCATAATATTAATTTATAAAATGGGAATTGATCAAAATTTAATTTAATTTGAATTCCAATTATTTTATATTTAATAACTAAAAAATTAAAAATATTTTGATTACAATTAAGTTTTTTTATATAAATTTCAATCCTTTCTAGTACAATATTTCAACTACACTAAAAGTTAAGTAACATGTTTTAAAGAAGCACAAATTGAAGTATAACTAATGTGGCTATTTTTTTTTCTCAAATCAGAACATCTACTAATTTTTAGGTATTATTATTATGTGTTTTTAAGAAATAACTTAATTCTTTATAGTTTTATGAAAAATACGGGATTGAACACGTGAAAATGAAGAATGAATGTGATCTTATATATTGTTGAGGTACAAATTTGATTAAGTACACAGTGGTACCTCGATATACGAGTGTTTGGAGATACGAGCCGCCGAACGAGCGATATTTTGCTTTGAGATAAGAGCAAGATTTGAGATACGAGAAATCGCACACTACACTGCTGCACACGACACTAACAGTTTATTTGAGATACACCAATTGCTTTGAGATACGAGGAATTTGACAAACGAGCAAGGTTACTTAACGAATGAAACTCGTATGTCGAGATACCACTGTATTTGATTTAAATTTGAATGAAATACTTCCCAAAAATTAATAGTAAATCTATAATTCAATTTCCGAGATGTTCAGAAAAGTTGAGGATAAAAACCGAATTACACCAAAAAAATCTCAATATTTTGATATTTTCGGATGTTATGAACCTTTATGGAGCCTTTCGTTGTATTTTCCTATACCTTTTTAATGATTTCAATGTTTTAAAGTTTTAAAATACAGTTTGAAAGTTTTCACTCAATCTCACAATTCAGTTTGATATTGTTAAATCATATCGATATTTCGTTAATTACCATTTTCACTTTTGTCTCGATTCTTGTTTGTCAATTTGAACTAGTTTGTTATTTTTAACAATATCGTTATGTTTAAATGGAGAAACAATATGTTCAAAATTCTAAATCATAATTTCGTAAAGATCCTTTGATTCTATGTTTATAATTACTATAGTTTTATTATAATATAATAAAAAGAAACGAAAACTATAATAATCAAAAAAATCTTAAACTATTACAGTTTAATTAATCGTTATTTTTGTCTGTATTGACAAATTGTAGTACCAATATACTAGAATTAGTATAGAATCATAATATAAATGATACAAGTACACTCGGTCCTCTTTTTATGCATACTATTGCGGTTTTGAAGTTATGAGGTTTTTAATTCAAGAATCATTTTTTTATATAACTGTTTTAGGCCATTTTGACACGTTAAAATTCAAAGAAACTAACCAAATATCTACTGTTTTAACTGAAATAATTTCTTTAGCTCATGAAATTGGTGGGGAAGGTTTTGAAACATTTACCCAAAACGATTTAGACGAATTACTTGAGGATAATGTCATGAATGACAATGATATCATTGGTATAACTCTTGATACCGTTGAAGAATAAGAAAACGAAAATGAATTGGAAGAAGATGAAACTCTAGTCACACTCACTGCAAGTATAATTCGAGAAGATCTTCAACTTTCCAGTAAATTAGCAAATCATTTCTTCGAAAAAGATGATAATTCTGAACGAGCATTCAAGATTCAACGAGAACTTCAGAATTGCATTTCTGGATATCAGGAATTGTACAAAAAAATAGCAAAACCATCGCAAAGTTTAATCACTAATTATATTGTCAAAGGGAAAAAATGAACATGCGAAGTTGAGACTAATTTTACTTGTGTAGAATCATTATCTTCAGGACTTAGATCTGATATGCTGACTATCTTTTCTATTAATGAAAGTGATTTCGAACCAGTTCGCAAATTATGCCGAACGCTCATATAACGACAATAATTCTAAGGAACAAAATGTGAAGAAAGATTAACTTTCATAAAAATTTTCTGTATTTTTTTTGTAAAATTTGTCCGTATAAATTTAGAAGGAATATGTTAAGATTATATTTTTCTGAAATTTAATAAACTTGTCTATGATTGTTAACGTTCTTATAAAATTATGAATAAACATTTCAGAAAGAATATAGTAAGACTAATTATTTTTCTGAAATTTAATAAACCCTTTTTTATGCGATTTTCGATATTGATTTAGTTTTATGCGGTTTCCTGTGGAACGTATCTACTGCATAAAAGGAGAACCAAGTGTGTATAACAATATGTTAGAACAGTAATAATAAACAAATTGAAAAAAAAGCAACTGTTACAATTATTGTAAAGGTCTAATGTTAATTTCGTCATTCCGTCCACTTCTTTGTTAATTTTAAATAGTTTCTTACCTTTTTTAATATCGTTCTATTGACAAAGTGACATGTTAATATTTCGAAAAATATGTTAATGATTATAAAAGTTTTGTTTAATTTTATAATTAACAAGTATATATAAATAAGTATAAGAGATTATCTTTAAACTATTTCCTTCTTTTAGATTCTGAATTGATTATATTATATACAAACATACGATATATTAGCATTAGTATATAATCAATATATAAACTATACAAGCAGGAATAATCCTAGTTTAGTGTATGTTCTGATACCTGCGTGTTGTAGGTGAAACGCGCTCTAAGCCCTGCTTTCAAAATACGCTCGAGGTGTTTGCAAATGCGGATATGAATTAATACACTCACGCTGTTTATTATTTCGTTATGCAATGTGTATGTATGTGCGTGTCGGCGTTATTTCTGTGGCGAGAGCAGTGTGTTTCAGGAGCGTGGGAAGGAAGTTTCAGTTTCATAATAAAAATAGTCTGGCAAAGTACTAATCTTCGAATCGTACGTTTTTCTCCGATGATCATGATTACTACATTAAAATGAACTGAAACTGCTTGAAATAAAACGCACAATTTAAAAAAAAAATGCATGCACAGCGTAATGGCATTACATTCAGAATTTAATTAATCTGCAACTGGAACAAAAAAATAACATGCTTTCGTTGCATCTATCCAATTAGCTGCGGAATGCGGCAGTAAAATTTGCGAAACGTTTTAATTAAATCTGGGATGCCGGTGTATTATTGGAATTTAGCCGTTTCGAAGATTGCAATTTTAATATGTTTTTTCATGTAAAGAGGGAACTCTTCTGTATATTTAGGAAAATAATGTGGAGCAAATAATAACATATTTATTGCATCAACGGATTGGCCTACGACCAACTATTTTTCGACTTAATTTTCTCTCTCGCTCTATTCTTGTTAATAAACCATCCGGATGAAGGCCGATATAAATAAAGCGCGACTTGCTTCGAGAACAATCTTGTTGACTAATTTCACGAAATCTTAAATTTTCCATACCATTCCTCACTATGCATCTAACTAACTATAATTGTTTGAGCATTACGTGATTTTATGCAAGAATTTGTTTGTCGAAAGTGCGAAATCTTGAAAAGAAAAATCTATTCCGTATACAAAATTGAACTGTCTAGGTACGTTCCAGGAAACTTGGCCGCAAAGCGAAAAGCCGTATAAGGAATCAACTATTGCGCTTGCGCAAGATTGGCATCATCTAGATATATCGACATCGAAAAAGTTTTTTTTGCCGTTATAGCGAAACATTTTAGGCCGTAAATCGAAAAAGTGCCTTAATTGAAGTTATAGCGAAATACCGTATAAAGAGCGGCCGTATAGCGAGGTATGGGTGAATATCATATGTTTCAAACTATGAACAGTATTTTCTAATAACTTTACATAGTTATTTCTTATGCAACGCGTTTTTCTTTTTGTAATTAGGATACTTAAAATGTGTCCTAAGATATGTAAACATTTTGTATGCAAAGCGCTAAAAAGTAATAAAAAATGTATTTCACATTTAACTCTAAATACATTGAGAGATACTAGTCAAACAGAATGGATTCGTTAAAACTTTAAATAATCTATGAAAACATATTTACTGCATTACATTTTGAAAAATATATAAAGATACATTTAAATGTTTAATGCAATTACGGAATGAATAAAGCATCTGGTAGTAAATGTAATTATATTGTTTTTCTACTAGTTAAACCATTGGTTGGTTAATGGAATTTGATGAAAGCGCAAACGGGAATTATTCAATTTACATCCGAATGCGCGTGTACTTTGTTGTTGTTGTTGTTGCTGCTGCTTTTGCTGTTATTGTTGTTGGTTGTGGTGCTGTTGTTATTGTTGTTTCAATGGAATACTCTTTGTTTCAGCCGATGGAATGGAGCTGGAGACTCTTTATCAACGCTACTGCATTCGACTGAAACACGCCCTCTTCTTATCCTGCGTTAGCGTTGCAACAATCACTTGCATGGTCCTCCTCATCATAACATGCTTCATGCAATTCCAAGTAAGTCTGGATTAAATTATTATTATAATACAATGTTTTTAAAGCTAAATCCGAGTGTGAATACTCAACAGTATGAGAGGTACATTTATTGTGTTTATTATAATACATTCCATTGTTGCATTGCTTAGATAAACTGAAGAAAAAATAATGTTTTTGAGGAATTTGTTGATAATTTCTTGAATTGATCTCAGTTTAAAAAACTTTTAAGTTTTTATTATGAAAAAGTATAAAAGATACATTTGTTATATATGTTTTCGAAGAATTCTTGATTATTTATTATAGTTATAAACATCAATACTTTAATGCTTTTTAAATATGTATGTATTTATCTCAATTTTAGAACATTTCAAGTATTTATAAGTAAATGATAAAAAGGGCTAAAAAATTAATTTAGTGTTTGATATTATTGGAATGTGCAATTTACATTGCTTTGATGATTTGAAGAAAAATGATTGTTTTGTATAATTTATTGACAATTTCATATTGTTGGAAATGAAATGAAATCTGCGAAACTATTAAGTTTTTAAAAATGTATACAATATATTTGTTGTAAGTAATGGGAATATGTATTTTATATTTTTTTGATAATCTCAAGAAAAAATCATGTTTTTTTATAATTCTAGACAATTTCTAACATAAATTCTTATACTTTATTTATAAAATATTTATATATGAACCTCACTTTTAGAAACTTTCAATTTTTTACAATTAAATGATAAAAAATGTTGAAAAATATATTTGTTGTATTTAATAATTATATAATTATTGAGTAATTCATAATAATTTCCTTTTGTTAGAAATATCATTTTCTTATACTCTTTAAAATATTGAAGAATTGCTCTCAGTTTTAAAAACTTTTGAGTATTTATAATTGATTGTTATTAATATAATGAGAATGTTGGTTTTAGTATTGATTGAAAATTAAAAAAAAAAACTGTTTTTGTGGATTTATTTTGTCAATTTCTTCAGTCAAATTCATTTAATGTTATTATTTAAGTATTGACTCAGTTTTATATTACGATTAAATTATTTAAAAAAAGGATATAGAAATGAGAAAATAATTGTTATGTTATTAAAATTATGTAATTTTTAAATAAGAAAACACTAGTTTTTAAATATTACTAGTATATTATTACATCAAATGTTACATACATGACAATCAGGTGTTCCAACTATTTTCATAGAATTTCCTAAACTCCGATGGATAGAGCAAATAGAAGTGATTGTATGAATACTACTATCATGGTGTCTAACTGAAAACCAAAGCTTACATATTCATGTGTACATCTAATCATCAATGTGCCATCACGGTTCGTGCAACAAGCAAACAGAGAGACGACCCAAGGACAACAATCTGCAAGGATATTCCGAATCCCTCGATCCTTGCTTTAACGTAGGGTTCTTCGAACTGGATTAGGCAAAAGTGTTTAATTAAACACAATCAAGTTATCCATGGAGTTGATGGAAATGCGCGAGGCGCTGCTTTTGTATTGCATTGTGTAACGTGTAGAGAAGAAGGGAGAGTCGTATTGCAAAAGTTAAAGAAATGTTTTGCGGCCTGCGAAAGTTTCTCGCGCCCGCAGGAGGATTAAACATCGAATGCAGGGAATGGTATAAATAAAGTTCCCTCATTTACTCCATTCCGTTTCTCGCCAAAAGTAGGAGCGAACAAAAAAAGAACGAATGTTTATATAGTGGAAGAAGAAAAAGAAGAAAAAAGAGTATAGCGAGTTGCAAAACTTTGCCCTACAAATTGCTCCGAGTTTATATTAATTTAACTAAAATGACATAAGCCCTATGCGGACTGCGACTCTGAAAAACTATTGCTCGTTGCCTTGTTTTTTTGCTGTGACTCTTGAAAGCTTCCCCGGTTCTGTTTCGTTGTATCATGCAAGGACATTGGGGTAATTAAAGTAATGCAACAACATGGAATTGAATTGGATTCAGTAAAGGAGAATCGCTTTTGTCACATGTTATACATTAATAATATATTTTATTTGCCAGAAAAACACAAAATATTCTAAATTTTAATAATAATAAACTGAAAGAAAGAAATAATTTTATATAAACATAATAATAATAAAATGTTCGCGATAACGAATATCGGGCTAACGGATGTCGGGAATTTGGTATAGTCGGGCTAATGAATGTCGGGAAAACGGATGTCGTGAATTCGATGCAGTCGGGCTAACGGATGTCGGGCGTTCAATACAGTCGGGCTAATGGATGTCGGGCGAATGAGTGTCGGGCAAATGATTGACGGGAAGTCTAATGTCGGGCCTTTGAACGGGTCCCTAATAATAATACTCAAAGGGCCAAGGCTATCGACTTTAGTCCTTGCGCCCATAAATATTGATAATGAAAGAAGTATAAATAATAAACTATATACAAATGATAAAAAAAACTAACAATACTGTTGTATATAAAAAAAGTAGACTTTGGAAGGAAGAACATAATAAGAAGGACAACAGGTATTCCCAAAGGGTACGTGTAAGATACTTATGTTTGGGAAGGGTTATTGGATTCCGAGGGATACAAAATCAGCAGAGAGAGGATAAATTTGAGATTTTAAAAATATAGTGAGAGGTATCTATCGAAAAGAGGAATAAAACATGATAACGAATGTCGGGAATTTCAATGTCGGGAATTTGAATGTCAGGAATTTGAATGTCGGGAATTTGATATAGTCGGGATAATGGATATCGAGAATAACACAGTCACGATTGTGGATGTCGGAAATATGATTGTCAGGATTGATAATAAGACATTGCGAATATGCTTATGTAATTACAAACATTATCTATTTAACGCTTCGATCTACTCTAGGTATCAGTTTAACGGTAATTTGAGTATGCATGGAAGGGTTAATATTATGTCCACTTACCATGAATTTCGATAGCGAATTAGGTCACTTGATTTCGGATTTATGTTATGAGATTGGATTACATGTTTCATATTACGATCATCCATTTTATGAGCTTTTATAATATATAACTTTATCCTTTAATCAGATTTTGTCTCATATATTCAATCGATTATACGAGCAAGAAATTCTATTAGTATTTTCAAATTTAATCAAACTTATGAAAAAGTTGACTTAATTATTGATTATATAAGCATTGATTATAAACAAACATCTGATAATAATAACACTAAAAATGAAGAAAAAAAATACAAAGAAAAAATAAAATTTCATTCCTGGAAAGGGCTATTGACTATAAGTCTTTCTGCCCTGTTAATTTGATTATTTACAAAAGAACAATAATAAACAAAGTTTATCGTAATGTTAATACATATGCCGCTGTATTTTTCCCAAGTTTATGGAATAAGTTATTGAAATTTTAATCAATTAAATTTGTTTAATTCAATATTATTTTCCTTAATTACGACTAATATGTATACATTAAATATGCATATTATGCGATAATTACTCTATTTATGAATGGGTAACAAATATATTTTATTAATAGAATTCGAATTTGAACACTAATAATACTTTATAATTGTTGTAAATATCACTATTTTGTTATCAAATTAATAATTTACTGTCATTTTATATTAAATATGTATTTTTTATAAATATATTGTAAATTAGATATTTGTTTTATGTTATTAATTATTTGCAGAAGTCTGAAGTACTGCACTCTTTATATTTGTGTGACCTGTTGATTTCAGTTTGAAAACAAGTAATCACGTCAGGATAATCACTTCTATAAGGAATATAACCTGAATGGGGTTTTCTTTCTAGCATTGACTACACAAAATATCGATATATATTTTTTCCAATTTTATTTGGAAATGAATTTGAAATTGAATGGGTTTAGTCGGAGCTTTAGTAAAATGGGGATAACAGCTAGACTAATTCCTCGGAATTGGTGTTCGGGAACTTGATTATTCTGTGTATTATTTCGCAGTTTACATAATGAGTCGATTTTATTTGCGAGATTCACAGGAGAGAATCGGGTCAGTACACCAAACAGTCTCCTCCTCCTCCTCGTCCTCTTCAACCCCATTCCGAAAATGCTTTCCACCGAGACCA